>WJFB01000557.1:0-56253 GCA_009870185.1 Pygmarrhopalites habei
CATAGAAAACTGACATTCGTTTTTCTATCTTGTTGCCCATATATAGACACTTAATAGAGAATAATTTTCCAGACGAACTGGCAGCTGCTCGTCATCGTGCATTCAAATTGGGTGTACCTCATGTACGACTTGACAAACTCTTGATCAGGGACAGTCACACCGTTTTGCGTCGGTTAAGACTGATCAATGGAAATTTCATATGTGTACAACACTTACGAAGAACACTTACGTAGTGCTAATTCACAAGCACTACATATTTGCATACTCTTTTGTTGTCAATTTCGTCGAAATATTATTACTATTTTACGTGTAGCTTGGTTTGTTCAACCCTCAGGTAACTCAACATGGATCTGAACGTTATAAACTATTGCCAGGCTGTATTTAAATACGATAACAATTGGGGAAGTACCTATTTTGTGTGACTAATAACAAAATTGGGTATAAATTTGAAGAAATACCACAGGACATCAAAATATGACAAAGCAACAGATTTTACAAAAATTTCCTGTTCCAACCACTGTTCTCGGGTATTCAGTCTCCATTCAACAAGTCTATGATGGATACAAACGATTATTGTACATGGAAGACAAAAAGAAGTGTTTTCTTTAAAAAATATAGAAAGTTAAAAAAGTCAACCTGTTCTCTTCGCCACGTCCCTTGTCCTCCTCATAAACTTCAACACTTGATGGTGGATGAGTGAATTTGCACTCTGCGTCAGGTCAAGAACACTTGCTGGACTGCAGTTTACCACACACAACTCCAAAATCACGATGAAAAGTCGATTTCTTCCTGACCATGACTCAGACTAAGACACACACAGAGATACAGTGGAATGAACATAAAAAAGGATATACATGAAAGAATATATGCATAATGTATATGAACACTTATTTTGTGTGACTTACAAATGCTTCAATCCGGGTCAGATCGTCCAATCTTGAATAGCTGTCCAAGCCTCCTTTCTTCTTCCTTTGGGTTCAACGTGGGATTCAAACCGCTTGACGCACTTGCCGGAGGGCAATAGAAAACTTTGGCAGCAGAGCAGAGATTTTGCAGAATTTTCCAAAGTTTGTAAATTCTCAAACCAAAAATCCTGGATTACATTCTCGGTGGATTTTTGTTATTTGGTTGAGAACGACGCAAATAAATTTTTGTGAACTTTCTGTCGACAAGATAATCCAGCTTCAGCAACCTTTTGAATTGAAAGTATGTCACCTTTTTTATGCTTTAAAGTGAGACACACAATTCGTTGGGCGGAGTGATGCAACATAAAAGTTAATTAAATAGGCATTTAAGTATTTTTTCAAAAATCTGAACAGTTGATATATGATAGATCGAAGGGTCTAGTATTGGATTTTTAGAATTTGAAATATTAGCTCAAAATGAAGTGCGCCCAGGGACTGTCTCTCCTCATATAATGCCACTTTGATCTTTTAGTTGCTACAACGCTTACGCAGGTCCTCACACACGCTGAGACACTGAGGGTAAGTCTTAATACTATGTACCGTATGTTCCATGTATAAACTTTTTTGTTCTAAAAGTATTACGACAATCTTTTGGTGTTTATTGTAGATGTGGTTGAATCTGACACTTGCATGGGCTTTGGAATATATTTCTTTGTTTGCAGTATGAAGTTTTTCCAAAATTTTCAACTTTTCCCATAGCTTGTTGTGAGGGATTGAATCGCAGGACTGGCTCATATCCAAAATACAGGCTTTGACTACTCTTCTCTTTGAAGCGAAATTTTTCTTTTTTGTATTAACCCGTTGAGTACAAACACATGGTCTACCTTGATCTTTTTACATAGGTAGCCTGGTAATCTGAGTCCTTGTCGTCGATTTCCGTCGACTTGTCAAGTCGCTTGGCTAAACTAGATGTGAAGAGTTTGAGGATTGTCACAATGGGGAGATAGGTGTGAAATTTTTGGGATCACTTTTATCTGCATTTTTATAAAGTGGAGATACAATAATTTTACACCACTCAATTCCTGCACAGAAACACAGATTAAATATTGCACAGTACACTACATGAGGAGTAAAGAAAGAGCGGCATGCTTCCAAACTTCATGTCGTGGTCCGGTGCTTTCTATTTTTTCAGCCTTTAAATTGCTGCTTTCACTTCCTCAACTCTATTATTTCTCTGGTCAGGACATCACCAATGGTTTCATCTGTAGCTTGGTCGCTGTTATGAGGAAATTCCATTTTCTATGCACAGTGTTTCATACTGGTGGATCCTTGTCTCTTCGCCGTCGATTATGTTGCTATTCGGTTGTCCTCCTTTTGCTTTTTACAGGTGCCCAAAACTTCACTTTTTCGGGTGGGATAGGTCCTCTTCTACTTGCTTTCCTTTTCAGACTTTTTCTGTTGTTGAATGTTTTCGAATTTTCTTTTCGTTGTCAAATATCTGTACACAAATATCGTATTCAAATAGACCGTAAATGAGTGGAAAGTTTTCCTACATCTCCCGGGACGCTTTGCAAAAGTTACAAAATTACGAGTAATTAATTAGTGTTTAAACGCGCCACTACATTTTCACACCGCATTTAAATCTCACGAGTCGTTGATTCAAATCCTAACTGTCACCAAACGTTTTTCTCTCTCCTTTATCCTCTTAGGTCATATTAATCATTTTATTTAAGTAGACAGGATCAAGATTTTTCAGTTTTCCAGAAAGGACTAAAGAGTACACATTCCTCTTTTGGTAGGTAGTAAGTTGTTAGTAGTCTAATGCTGGAGATATAAGGACCCCCCTCCCCACCATGGTGTCAGTGAATTTTTATAGTACAAGACGTATATAGTTGAGTACTCAAATGAGTCACCCTGGAACAATTGAACTACTTGACTCTAGCCTCAGAGAATCGCACTCGGTGATTCCGATGCACACAAAATATCAGACACAAGACACCGTTTTGACCAATTTGCGAATCACCGAGTACGATTCTATAAAACAAGGGTGAAGTGGACTGCCCTGTAGGCAAGAGAAGCGCTAGCGACTCTTGTTTTGGCTATAAATTGTTTAAAGTCATGCCAAATAAAACGGAAGCCGCATGGCCCAATGATAAGCGCTCTTGCTCAAAATGCCACACACTTTGCCAATGCTGAGGAAAAGAAGACTACAGTTTGATTAATCCCCCTTGCAGAATGCATTTTGCTAATGCTAACGAAAAGCAAATTGCAGTTTGCCGCATAGGCTATCGATTTTCCTTTCCCCTGTAAAGGAATTCCATTTTCTCTACGACACCGGCATTGTTCGGGATGAAATATTGGAGAATCACAATATAATGATGGAAACCTTATTGGACCCATGAATCAAGACCACACCAGTTGACGGAAGGTAATAATAACTTCCTCGGAAAAAACTAATGGACATCATATGTAAACGTTTTCCAGGAGATCTAATATATTCTGTTTCATTAAGAATTCGTTGTATTTTAAACTTGATTCAAATCTACATTCTACAATGCCACAAAAACGTTTACAAGACTAAACCAGCAAAACATTGAGAATAATATTTACTCTTCTTAGTCGTCCTCATTATCTATGTGACATGTTGTTTCCCAAATCATTTCACCATTAAATTCTTTAACTGCGTCATCATCATCTTTAAGCGGGTCCATGTTAAGAATAACACCATTTGACTGGAGAAAGTTACGTGAAAGCATAGTTTGAAATCGAACACTCTCGAACACTCGCAAATTGGTCTTCTGGAGAGGTAATCGGAGGTGCCAATGGAGATGGAGAAGATGACATTGAAGATAATGCCTTATTATTATTAACTCTTCGGAAAGAGAAGGGTGCCGCTTATGAAGTGTTGTATTTTGAGGGAAGATTATAATGAAAAAAAGACTAGTAGGTATTTAATCATTGTTGCCAGGATATTGAACTCAATTTTAGAGTTTCAGGCAAGTGGAGAAAATATACCATGTTAGAAAATGTTTTAATTGCTATGAAATTCAATATGAACACGGCAACTAAATACATTTAGTAAAAATATTGATCTTATGTTTGGGAGAAAACACTTGGATACAAGCAATCTCACTGAAAATATCCTAATTATATCTAATTGTTCAAATGTCTTTTTTGTTCTCCAGTCCTGGGAGTAATGACTCCTCCGGCAGCAAAAAAGAATAAGGACGCCTTTTAACAATTTTTTACAACAAACCAAAATGCACATAATATATTACATAATACGCATTATGTATTTTGTTATGGTGGTTTTTAAATAAAAACCGTACTAAATAATTATTTTTCTGACTGTTTGTAGATTTTTTTAAACAAACAGTATTGAACCCCTTGGGTACCCTATATAAGGGTCTCAAAGTACTCGGATGGCAAAACTACCTTCGTATTCTGATTCCCTGTCATTTTTTACACATAAATTAATCATAATCCGAGAAAAAACCGAAAAATTCTGTTTCGGTGATACTCGGGTATTTTCGCTTTTTGAAATATACGTTACTTCCATTAATATAAAGCGATATGTGCAATTAGTTTTTTGGAAAACTTAACCGTATCGATTTCTATAAGGTTCCACACATACTCACATACACGAAACGGACGGGATTTTATCTAATTTGGAGAACATGGGCAGATGCTAATGACCTCAGAGGATCAACGGTGACATCCATTTCTGCCAACTGAAACATTAAAGGGGTCAAACCTGAGGTCAAAGTTCTTTCTCCCTATACCCGCAATGTTAACATGGGAGAGAAGGAAGGGAAGGCCTCACAGCACAAGGAATTGTACATAAGAAAAAAGACGATAGACCTCCTTGAAAAATTTTTCCCTTTATCTTCTGCACATCAGCAACAAAATTTTGATACCCTTCCCACACGTGTATGTATTACTTAAGTACCTATTCATTGCGAATCTCCAGCCCGCTCGTCACGTTTCCTTTCAAACATTGGATTATTTGAAAGGCAGGGATCACATAATGGTCCCATGGATAAAAAATTAGGATCCTTATCTCATGAGAGTAGGAAAATGTTATTATGGAGGGTCGGAGTACAACAAGTTTTCAATCAAATAGTGATCACTCTAGTATTTCTTGTCCAGTGGGACGTAATTGGTCAGGCTGAACCAAACCTGTCACAAGTTACTGGTACACAATTGACAAATGATGGTTACGGTCATTGTCCAGACAAGAAAGACGTCACCATATCGAGTCAGAATGAAGGTGAGTTGTCAAACAAAATACCATAGTTGAGCACCTTAGTTTTTTATGCACATTCAATGGAATATTCTAATAGCCTACAAAAGTAGCAATTTAATTGTCTTGAAATAACTTTTGACCTTTCTGCTTCTTAAAATTCTAATGGTATATTATGTGAAATAAAATTTATTTGTGTCACTGTCCAATTTTCAGACTCATTTTGCACAACGTCGGGAAAGGTGACAAACAAACATGAAAGAAATTATCTCTGGGACGAAATAGAACAAAAAGTAAAAGATGCTCAAGAAAGGAAAGATGAAGGTTTGGTTTGTACGGAAAAAAATGTCAAGGGTCAAAGTGCCTGTCGATGCTACACGGATTTAGTTACAGCTGATTTGAAACCCTTCTCAACCGGCATTACTAAGGACATGATTGACAATCTAAGGGGCCGGGGTACTTTGTACCAAATTCTTGAAGGAAAATTGTACAGAGAGAAGAGTTGCAAATTTCCGGTCAGGTGTACCGGCATAGAACATTTCCTTAAGAAAGTAGCAGAAGATTTGCCAAATATGGAATTTGTTATAAATGTGTCCGACTGGCCGGTTAGTATAAAAGGACTGAGGAAACCTCTTCCAATTTTTTCCTTCAGCAAGGTACAATTAATAATGACATAACTGAAATGGTGTAATGAGAAGAGAAAGTAAATTGCTTTATTTATGGATTAGAATATGGATTATACTGACATATCATACCCGGCGTGGACTTTTTGGGAAGGAGGTCCAGGTATTTTTTTTAGTACTATACAGTCACCATTATATTGTGTCAAAGTCTCATTTTGATAAGTAATGTTCTCATTTTCAGCTATATCATTGTACCCCCGAGGAGTGGGTCGTTGGGATTTGATGAGAAAGACACTAATTACTACAGCTGAGAAAATTGACTGGAGTCAAAAAGTTCCTATTGGATTTTTCCGTGGATCTAGGACATCAAATGAACGAGATGCCTTGGTTCTTTTGTCCCATCAAAATCCTGATCTTGTTGACGCTCAGTACACAAAAAATCAAGCATGGAGATCTGATGCTGTAAGTTGCAAAAGTATAACTTTGCAATTGAATCTGAAATAATTTACCATTCCATGAATAATGGTTTTAGGATACCCTCAACTTTCCTGCAGCTACAGAAGTTTCTTTTGAAAAGCACTGTGATTACAAATTTTTATTCAACTATCGTGGAGTTGCTGCCAGCTTCCGCTTTAAACACCTTTTTCTATGTAAATCTCTTGTCTTCCATGTGGGAAATGAATGGACAGAATTTTTCTATCATGCCCTCAAACCTTGGGTCCATTACATTCCAGTCCCAAATAATGCAGACCAATACACACTCAAGTAAACCATTCGTTATATTTATAGACAAATTACAATTTAAATAATCTAATGCTTATCGAGTATCAGTTAAAGAGAACTGATTTTTTTGTTTTATAGATCATTCCTAGAATTTTTCATTGCCAACGATAGCGTTGCTTACAAAATAGCGGAGAATGGCTACACATTTGTCAAATCGAATCTCAAATTACACCATATAACCTGCTACTGGAAAGAACTGTTAAGCCGATATGGAAAACTCCTCAACTATCAAGTTGCTTCAAGGACTGATCTTATTCGAATTGAATGAGTGACTCTTTTTAACAAAAAGTGTGATACTCTATTTATGAATGATATTTTGTACCTCTTAAATATACTTAACTTGTAGCATTTGTTACCTGTCTTTAATAGACTTGACTTTGTTATAAATTGTGTCAAATGTCTCGCACTCAAAAAGAACAACGAACTGACATATCGAATTTAATATCGAACGAGATTACAATGACATTTTAAATGTTGACTTATTAATTCTAATGCAAGATCAAAGCTGAAACTGCTTACCTAAAAAATTTGCAATAAAAATAAAAAATTGACACAAAGTGCACATTTCATTTATACAATTCACGAATTTCTCGTGCAAATAAACATTGACTCCTTGTGGAGATAGGCTTGCGTGCATACACACATAGGGGCCACATTGAAATAGCTGAAGCCCCTGAATAAGTATTCTCGTTTCTCGTTTTTAAATTTTATCATTTTCGTGGGCAGTCAAGTCTGTCTCGTTTTCAAGGATGGATAGTCTTCAACCATGTGCTAGACTGTGAATTTTTCATTTTCTGAAAATTTCAGCTCTTTTACAATTTATCAAGACTGAGTATATTCAACTGATTCAATAATGGTAAGATCTCGTCTTAATTGTTAATTTTGGAAAGACTGTTCATATTCCTGTTTTTATTTTAGTTGCGGAGACAAGCTCGTTTGAGAAGAGAATATTTGTACAGAAAAGGGATTGAGGAGAGACGAAAAACAGTTCAAGACAAAAAAGATCGTCTTCGACGAGCCTTGGACGGTAAATAAGATGACAAATGAAAATATCTTGTTCAACACATTGAAATGTATTATTTTTAAAATTGTGACTTGATTGAATTTAGAAAACAAAACTATTGACACTGACCTTAAGAGAAGTGCTCTGTCTTTGCAAAGATCTTTGAAATGGGACGACAATGCTCCTGAATTGGCTACTGCGACTGGAGGAGAGGTAATAATGAAACAATTACTGTTGGAATATTTTCCTTATTTGGTTAATATCGTTATTGTAACATTGTTGTCAATTTTTAGAGTGGAGGAACAGGATTGTCAAGTCAAGATGATGAGTACAGATATGCCGGAGTGGAGGATCCAAAAGTTGTCGGTGAGAAATTTACTTAATGAATCATCACATTTGTGTTTTTGATGGTTGTTTTAATGATACTCATTGCTTTGCCTTGCAGTCACAACATCCAGAGATCCTTCAGCACGTCTTAAAATGTTTACTAAGGTATGCTTATGTGTGAACAAATTAATTTGTCACAATAAGAATTCATCACTAGCATGTTTAATAAATATATTCTAAATTTTATAGGAATTGAGATTAGTCATTCCAAATTGTCAACGTATAAATCGTGGTGGTTATGAAATGGGTCAACTAGTGAATGCTTGTCGAGCTAATGGAGTCACCGATCTTGTAATTGTACAAGAACATCGAGGTGAACCTGACGGACTCACAATTTGTCATTTACCTTATGGACCAACAGCCTATTTCACAATTTCTGGAACAGTGATGAGACATGATATACCAGGATTAGGAAATGCTCCTCAACAACATCCTCATTTAGTATTCCACAACTTTAAAACTCCACTAGGGACTAGGGTAAATTTATACTGAAATCTTCCTTCTTCTTTTTCTAAAAAAAGATAAAGCATTTAGTCAAACTATAACTACAAGTATCTTTATTATTTCTTCTTCCAGGTACAAAATATTCTCAAGTATTTATTTCCAGTACCTAAAATTGATAGTAAACGAGTTGTGACGTTTGCAAATCATGATGACTACATAACTGTTCGTCATCACACATACAAGAAAGCTGAAGGAGGAGGGGCTAAGGATGTAGACTTGACAGAATTAGGACCACGTTTTCAACTTAAAAGTAATCTCACAAAAAATATTCCGAATGATTCAAACTTTAAAATACTTTTAGTAAACCAAAACTTCATTTTTTGGCGTCACTTTTGTATATTATAGTGTATGAAATCAAACTCGGAACATTGGAGAATGCGGCTGCTGCTGATGTTGAGTGGGCCTGGCGTCCTTACATGAATACAGCGAGGAAACAACGGTACCTTTCTAACGATGATGGATGGATAGAATCATAATTCAAGAATTATCAAATTGAAATTCAAACTACACACATCCTATTTTCTAAAATTTTCAAAAGAAAGTAATGCAAAAAAGATTTTTTAAAGAAAATATAATCTCTACAAGAAATTTTTTGATGGAATAAATTCCACATGCAATATAAAACTTGGTTATTCCTTCCATTGAAGAGAACTTAATTCCAAAAATTTTCCTAACTGGGCAAAGCCGGCGTAAGCTTAAATTTTGATCATTGTACGACCCAATGGAATGGCACATGGAAGCGTTCAGTATTGGCGTTGACGGATCAAGGTGAAAAGCATTAAAACTTGTAAGAATAAAGATATAAGCCGGAGTGGGGGGAGGGAGTTCCGGGAAAGACCCTCAAGTGTACACACACTCTCTCTCTGCAGATGAGGACGAAGAGGAAGGATGATGACGATGTGTTGTTCCAAAACTCTACTCTCTAGTCTCTCTCTCTCTCCCACGCACGCAGAATCGATGTTGTTATTGAGCCCCACTCGAAACTCTGCATAGCTCTCTCTCCCTTATTCAGTCCTACAAAATAGATAACTTAGTTGGTAACATTATACAATCTAGATTCATGAATACGGATGAACTTGTATAATAATATGTACACCCTACACGCAACACACACTTTCTCCCGTCCGCGTCTCCTCCACACACAGTAATATACAAAATACAAAATAAATCTCTTCTCCAAGGAAAGCTTTCTCCCTGTCACAATTGTGAATTCATGACACAGCTTGGTAAAATTGTATTCATCCAAATTCTTAGCATGTCCATGCATGCGTGTAGGTGGTATTACAATGATCTCAAAATGAGCAAAATTGTACACTGAAATTATTTCAAATCCTCCTTTTTCCCTCTTCCTCAATCAGCCATGTATATAGTGTGCACATCATACAAATATTATATAATATTCTTTTTCTCCTGGAAAGGGAAAGTCCACAGAGCTCCTCTCTCAGTTTCCTTTTGACTCCCTCCTTCACACACACACAAAACAGAACTCGGGAGTCTAGCCTGTGTCTGTGCGTGTATGTGTGTGGGGAGGGGACGGGAAGTGAGCTGAGATGGTTGGAGAGAGAATATACAAAGTTTTTCCGCGTACAATGAGAATGTGTCTAGATACAGGAATGAAAGGGAGAAGAAAGCAAGGAAGCGGGAGGGAAAGGGAGCAGAGTCAGCCAAACGTGGGGAGCTTCAAGGGAGAAAAAGAGAGAGGGAAAAAAGGCTGGATTGGAAGATTCCAGAGAGTCTGACTCTATATGAGACTGACGACTGTGTTTAGAATCAGCAAGCCATTTTTAGTCAGTGGTTTACATCCACACAAGGATTGAGTCTTGCACAGGTCGCAAGGACCCAACTCCTTTCTCTCTCTCTTTCCTTCTCTCTCTCTCTCTGTCTCTTTCTCCACTTTCTCTGTACTTTCTCCATCCAATTTCATCTTTCCCTCTACTTTCTCTCACTCTCGCCTATTTATGCTCCTGACCGTTTTGCTATTTTGTTTCACTGTCACGGCTTCCCTCCGTTCAGTTGCCAATCTCATCTCTTCTCACTTTCTCTTCCTCACTCCATCGTCCCTCCAGCCCAAACACCCATGAGAATCTCTTTTTACTCTCTCTCTCTACCTTGTCTGACTGTCTGGCATAGTCTCCTCATCTTCCTCGTCATTTCATTTCCCTTGTAACGTTTTCTACATTCCCTCACTTCCCTCCTTTCCACTCATCAAATACACACACACTCCTTGCACATAATACACACAATCCTTGTATATATAGAGAGACTTTCTCCTTTCCATCCAGTTCCTCCCACTCCTTCTCTTCCTCCTCTTCTTATCTATCACCGTTGACAATAATTAAGTCTAAACTCATTTACTGTGCTACATACTTTCGACTGTACATAAATAGAATATAACCAGCCTTCCCTTTTGTACTCCGCCACTACACACATGTACTACACCACACATGGAAAGAGAAAGTCGTCTGTTGTAGGGTCGGTAGGAGAAACTTAAGCGTCTGTGTGTCACAATAATAATAATTACGGTGCCCTCAATTTAATTCTATATACAATACAATACACAATACAATTCTCTACTCGTCCGTATCTAAACTCTTTTCCTCTCTCTCTCTACCTCTCTACACATAAAAGACTAATAGATAGAAGATACACTCTCGGGGAAATTGTAGGAGAAGGAAGAATTGAAGGAGCTGATGAAGAAGGAAAGAAACAACAACAATAATTATACTCCCTCCAATATAATTGTCATTTAAGCCAAAATATTTTCTCTTATGGGAACCCTCTCCCTCTTTCTTTCTCTCTCTCCTTTTTCTAAATGAGTTGGCCAATAATTAATCTTTGTACGGTAAGTATAGGATTTATTCTCCACCATTCGGTGAATAAATTCATCCTCTCTTTCCTCTAAAATATATACACACCAACTCTTCTCTCTCTCTCTGACTCTTTCTCCCTGACTAAAGTGAGAGAACTCAAAGTCTCGGGGGTGTAACAAAAGAGAGATAAATGACATACCTCCATTACACGAAAGGATACACAAATACAATATTTATATACAGCAACTCTCAACTGGACTCAGAGTGACAATAAAAACCATTCTCCCTCCCCACCATCTCAAATCATAGGTAAAACTTGACTATTAATTGGAACAAGAAGAATTCTTTCACTCTCCGTTTTTCTGTGTGAAATCTCAACGTCATTCCATCCGAGTCGACAATAAACCAAAAAGGAAAGGAGCAACTACATACAATAGAAATAAGGAAAAGAAAGACATTCAACGTTTTTTGTAAATGAGGAGAACCAATTGACAGAAAACTGAAGCAAGAAAGAAAGAGATGCAAAATTTTCAACATTCACATCATTCTCTTTTCAAAAAATTGATGAACAAAGTGACAAAATATAAATCTCAAGAGTGTCACTCCAGTATTGTGTTCGGTATGAACCGAGTAACTTCCTGTGATTCAGTTTGATTATTATGGGATGATTCCTGGAATTTAACAATAAAAAAGTAACAAAAAGAATTCAGCTCGACAATACTCAGGTAAAAAAACATTCTTTTCCTATTTCAAACTAAATAAGACCTACCAATCTTGAACCATGTGAGCCACTTTCCATTTCATCTTTCGTTCAAGATGAAATCAAGATTTAATAATCATCTTCATTCTCATTTTAAAAAAATTTGCATCTTCAAATCTCAAGTGTCTTCTTACCCGACAATTTGTCAATCAAACAAAACCATCGTCCACACAGTTCTAATTTTTAATTTGTCGATCATACCTTTCCCCTCCTTCTCATAAATCCTAAATTAAGTAGCTCATCGGATGAGAAAGACTTCATTTGGAAAATGTAAAATAGGATTTTATGGTGTCAGCTGCGAAAAGGAAAATCCTATCCCCCTTCCCTCCACTTTACTTTATGTCCTAGAAATGAAGGAAGGAAATGAAAGGCTAAGGGGTTAGCTGAGAAAGTTGAAAATGGGTAAAGTGAAATGCCCTTAGGAGGACTCAACCTTTCCTACAAGTATCTATCCTTCCACACACACACACCACTTTCTATCGATTGAATTGGATTTAGGATCTGGACTTGTCCCTCCTCCCCACACACACACACACACATATATACATTTTCAATCTCATTCTCTCTCTCTTCCTCCATCCTTGTGAACATGTCAAACTCTTTATCTTCATCTTTTCCTCCTCTCCATCCTCGTCTCCATATTATACGTGCTCCTACACTAATATGAGCTCAATTTTATTTTCTCCTTCCTTCCTTCCGTCCTCTTCATCCTCCTTCACTTGGTCACTTGGAGGATGTACAGTATGAGGCAGAGGGAACTGTACAGTACAATTCCTCATGTAAAATAACCAGTATTATTACATCAAGTGAGGGAGGACCGTGTCCGTCATCCTGTCCTCTCCGCGAACACCATCATCATCATCTTTTAATCATACTTTTTCTCTCCCAAAATTCCCACGGCGTCACAAGAACCCTGGATTCTTGTCTTGGGTGCTCTCCACCTCTCCTTCCAGTGTGTGTGTACTTCTCTCTTATTTCTTTGTGTAGGAATTGGAACTGAATAGGCGAGTTCCACAAGGAGAGTGAAACTAAAGGATTTCCAATATTTTATTTCAATTTTTGAAACTACCTTTCCTTTTTGTGTGTCACAAAAATATAGATATGGGGCAGGGACTGGATGTATAAATCCTTCCCTCATAACTCGGTCGTGTGCACACGATCCCTTTTTCTTTCTTCCCCAAAAAATTTTTTTACCCACATCATTTCTCATTTTCACTCCAAAGACACGTGTCACCCTCCCTTCTCCCCCCTCCCTCCATTATTTTATCGATAAATTTTAAGTTGCGAATCTCTCCTTCACACACACACAATCTTTTTGGTAACTTTTATGAAAACCTTTTAGTCAGGAGGACAATTTTCCTGGGGTGTGTGTGTGTGTGTTTGTGTGTGTAGCACTCAGAGCTTGATTCTTGTCCAACGGATTTTTTTATTACGATGTGGAAATTATCGAATTCATTATTGAACAATTTTTGAAAAAAAGTTCTATAATATTTCAGAACGATATATTGCAAATCTTCAGGATTTTCAAGTTGATTGAAAAAATTCCATGGAACAACTAATGCAATATACTAGCTAAAATATTTTCCATTTTTCTGAACAGTTGTTGCCACACTTTGTAAGTATTTTGAATACAGCAAGGACAAAGTTTGTGAATCTAATGATGATTAACAGGAATGCATGGACACCCGACAGGACCAGGAGAAAGAGAAGAGAGTATGTAATGAAATCTTTTGAAAAGGTGTACTTTGTACTCAAAATGTCAGATAAAAATTATATAGAACTCTCATAGTGGCTCCTAGGGATCATTATCCACGGTGGAAGACATCAAATTTTTTCCTCAGAGGAGGAGGAGGATGTAGAGGTGTGTGAGAGTCGTTAGGAGGAGGAAAGTGGGTAGTTTTTCCTCTCCCTCTTTCTCTCCCTCTGTGAATAATTAAAGAGGACGGAGATAAGTGGGGAGGGAGAGGGTGGGGGCGTGTGTATTAATTTTCATCTTCATCCTAGCCACATTTTAACTACACAAAGTAATATTTAATGATGAGGAGGAGGAGGAGCAGGGAGGAGGGATTGTTTTGAAGGGGGGACTATAAAAAATTGCACTTTCTTCCCCACTAGCTCTGTGCATTCATGTCTCAAGTTAATGATGACTATACATTGTTCAACCCATCCGCACGTACGTGTCTGTGAGTGTATGAGAGAGTGAAAGTGGAGAAATTGTGTGCAAAATTATGTATTATAGAGAGAGGGGGGGGGGGGGGAAGAAATTATAGAGAGAGGGGGGGGGGGGGGGAAGAAAGATTCATGGGGTATTTTGTAGAGCTGTTCTCTCAGAGTGTGCATTGCCATTTGTAATGGTAGTGACTGTACTGTAGACTGAGGCTGAGGCTGTGAAGGGAAAAGAGGGAGGAGGAGGCGATGTAGCAAATTTTGGATGAGGAGATTCACATCTCATGATGTTTTCCCCCGATCGATAATATTACGCCTCCTCTTCACTTTATATGAATCTGAATCACACACAAAGTCTCTCTCTGCTTTGCCGCTGTTCGAGTGAAAGCCAAGTCACTCTCTTCGGGCTGGTGATGGTGGTGGTGGCTGGAGGTAAACCATTACATGAGAAATTGTGACACCGAGAAAAAAAAGGAAAACCGAAATCAGGAGAGTACAGAAAATGAGGGGATGGAGAACTGTGGCTGTAATTGCTGTCATGTTTTACGGGAATAAAAAGGAGGAGATAGTTGGGTGATTTATTGTACAAGAATTTATTGAAGGCAAAAACTACCCACACACACACGTTGGGTCAAATAATACAAGGGAAATGCTATTCTCTCTGTGTCTGTGTTGAGGTGTGTGTTTCTCTCTTTTTGTGTGTTGGTGGTCATATAATGAGCAGCGGAAATGTCTTTATTTTCCCAATCTTTTCCTTCTCTCCCTTTCTCTCTCTTGTTTGTTGTTTTGTGTGAGAAGTGTGTGTGTGTGTGTGGAAGGAGGGGAGGTTCAACTGAAAATTAGCTCACAGTTTGACTCATACCAGCCAGAAGCAATATAAACTGACGATGAAGAAAGGGAAAACTCCCAAACGTTTTTTTAGTTTGTCTGAGATCAAAATGAGTTTTTCCAAGGAAACTGGAGCGAGGAGAAGAAGATTGAAGAATAGAGTATGCCACTCTATCCATCAGTAATCAGTAATTTAATCTTGAGACGAAGAGGAGGCCGCCTCCTCCGCCGAGGAGGAGGAGAAAGAAACGGAGCTTAAAAAGTCCTTGACAGGCATTAACTTCATTAAAAGTGTTTCGAGTGTTGGGGGATTTATATGTGTAAATCTCACCATTTTTTACTTTTTGTTTTCACACACACATTCACTCTCCCTCCTTTTTCCAGATTCTTGTACCTCCAGAGAAATTTCCAGCCTTGTTCTGTACAGTACGGAATGCGGTCTTGGATATAAATACTGGAGTTTATTCCTTTAATTAACGGAATATTAACGAGAATTGTTATCAAGATTCACTCAACTTTTCTCGGTACACAGAATAAAAGAAAGTTGAAGGCTATTGGTGTGTGTGTGTGTGTGGGAAGATGCAGATTAAATTTTTTCCTCGACTTTCCTACTCTCTTTTGATTTTCCCCTGTCTACAATATACAAAGTGAAGGAGTGGACATGTTTGCGTGTAAAATGAACCGAATGATGGGACAAATACGAAAGAAATGAAGTGGAATGAAATTTTTGTCTATCTTGTTGTTGTTGAAGAATACTCAGTCGGACAGTGTGGACGCTACCATTGATGTTGAGATTTTGAGTGTGACGAGTGTTAAAAACTTTGTTTTGTTAGTCGTCCTTTCTCTTCCTCTCTCTGTCATCCTTCACTCTTTCTCAACTTCTTTTTCTTGTGTGTGTGTGTGTGTGTGTGTGTATAAACTGGCCCCTCTTCAGGCTCCAGTTGTTCGACCAGCAGCTTGACCCTTTACACAAGGAAGAGAGGGAATAAATCTTGGCTACACAAATGGTCCTTGATTCACTCTCTCTCTCTCTCTCGCTCACACACACACACACACTGGTCCAGTGTCACTGGACAATACTGTGTGGACACACAATATCCAAACTTTATTTTCGAAAAGGAATGAGAGAGAGAAGGAGAAAGTAGGGTCTACTGGGATCATGTTTAAAGTTAGAGTTGTTGAAACTGAATTTTAGCCGAGTGGCTCTATCATGGAGCGAGGAGACAGTAGGTACTTGGAATGAAATCCTCCTCCTCCTCTCCTCTTGTTCTCACATGACTCAGTCCAGGACTCTTGAATTGAGCTGACGCTATGGACACCGTGTCAATATCTGAGAGAGTGAAACCGTGGATTTCAATTGACGACCGACTGCTGGAAAAACACTAAAGTTTTTCAAGTGACGCTTGTCAAACTCGGCTCAATGTCAATGTGTGTGTAATGTACATCACACACACACACGCATACTCAGACGACCATACTATTCTTCCTTTTTTGGACTAGAGACAAAATTTCCAATTTTCATGCGAGAGTGAAAATTCTGTGATTTTAAAAATGTGAATTTTTTCACCAAAGTATTCCTTTGCTAAGGAATATTCTACTAATTCAGATAGTCTCGTTTTTCAAAATTTATTCACAAAATCCTTGGATAATAAATTCATGCAGTTATTTTTCTTCAATTCCAGCTGGTGACAGTAGGATAGGTGTGTGTGTGACTTTTGACATTTAAATCTTCTTTTCCCCTTTCCACACTCACGCACAAACTTGTTGGTTGAGTATGAAGCATGATTTCTCACGTGAGCCGTAATGACGACAAAATTATGAACATTTTGTGTATACTCTGCTATATATACTATCATGAGAGTTAATGATTCCATCTTTTTAGTCATCACTAAACACACACAAAGCCATATCCAATTCCACTCTTCTTTGAGCATCGTCCCAAACGACACACACACACACACCAGCAGCAGCTCGAATAACAGACTGAAATCATACACAGTACACATACTATATGTACTACGGAGAAAGTTGCTCTCTGAACAATTCCTCGTAATAAGTAAATGACTTCAAGGCACCAACCCACGACTGACAGTCATGAAGTCATGAGGCTTCCGTGTGTGTGTGTGTGTCTCACTTTCCAAAACTGCCCTACAAACTTGGTGTATGTATGCTTGTTGCCTATTTAGTCTACTCTATACCGTTCACAAAATCCTTTCACACAGTTTAGTCGAGTTTTACACAGCAGTAGTCAAGGGGGAGGAGACTTGACTGGATTGTTTAGAAGTAACCGTGAAAGGTGGGATAAAACCCGGACTTGTAGGATCCGAATAAATGCTAGATCGAAACCTTTATCCAAATTTCTGTGCAAAATAAATAGTCGAACAAATGCTATGGTTAGTTTCAAGTGTAAACATTTTTATGAAATACATTTTAGTGGATGGTCCATTAAAATAGTTTTTACGCTAGCTATGTCTAGATATATAATCCTCCTCTTCTCTGTTACACAATATGTATCAACTCTCCATTGCTTCCCTTGTTTAAACTGGAAACTCTCTCTCTCGAAAGTTTCTGCTTCAGAGCTTTCTCCATGTCTCCTCTTCCTTGAAGCCTTATCATATGCCTTGTACGTACTATAGTCAGTCACATGTCACGCTCCATAGCCCAACTAGATAGTCCCAAAAGCACTTTCACTCTCTCACACACACACGCACTCTCTCAGGAATTTACATTGATGGAGGATGAAGGAGGAGGAGGAGGAGGGAACCTCCACAGTTATTATGTCATTAAAAAGTGTGTCCCTCGGTTTAAAATCCAGTTAAATTGTGTGATAAAACAATGATGATTAAATTATATCATCCTCCACTAGTTTAGTTTGACTCTTTTAATTCAATTGCCTCCACCTCCACCACCTCCTCCACTAAGTCTTTCTCTTCGTCGTCCTTCCTCTGCTCGCTGGGTGTGAGGGAAGAGTGACACAAAAGCGGGGGAAGGAAAAGAACGGGAGACATAGTGACATTTGATCCGAATTCCCATTGACACTTTGACTCACAAAGTAATAGGAAAAGAAGGTCATGTGACTTTGGGAGACGGGTCTAGTCTAGACATTCTCGTGCCAGAAAACACACATACACACAATAGTGAGGGCTGACATGGAAACAATTGAAGAGGATGTTGATGTGAGGGGTAGAGTCACAGGGCGTGTGTGTGTGAGAGAGAGAAAGAGAGGAGGGGATTTTCATCGAAAGGATGAGGAGTAATCTTAAACTTTGTCTCTCTCACGCACAAAAAACAGTGACTGTGTTTCTTTTTATGTGTTTCCGAGTTCCAGGGAAGAATGTAAAGAGCTTAGGAATGATGCTTAAGAACCAATAGAGAAAAGATCTTGATACACTTCACTAGTCAGTAGCATCGACAGAGAGAGAGAGAGAGAGAGAAAAGAGGGAGAAAGATATTTAGGAGGAGGAATGTGTGCGTGTGTGTTCGAGTGAAAAAAATTGTTATAAGGGAGAGGGAAATAGGGAAGCTTTTAACGTTGGCTATTATTATAGAGATTACTTATACAAGATGTATGTTTGGGTGCGTGTGTGTGCTTCATGATGGGGGGGGGGGGATGGAATAGGATATAAAACAAAGAGGATATTGAGGGAGTGTGAGACAGGGACACATTTTCTCATTGGGAATTGTACGAAATAGAATTATATAAAAGGAGGATCCTCCTCCTCCACAAGGGTCCAATACAACAACAACAACAGAACATTCTGTGCTCTGCCCTCAAAGACTCGTTCCGATTCATGCCATGGAGAAAGTATTAGAGAAAGCGAAAGCGAGAGAGAGAGGAATGTGTGTTTGTAGTGCAGTGGCAGTGTGGAGCGGTTCAAACTGGTTGAACATGAACTCGGAGCTATAAAATGTAGTCAAGACAACTATGTATAACTTGAAGGAATTTAATGAACTAAATTGTGGTCATATTTTCACAATAATTGTATCCTCCTCTCCTATGTTATAAAACTAGTTTGTTACGACTAGTGGGTTTATTGAAGAGATTCTTCCAAGAAAAAGACAAAATAATAAACTCTCTTTCTCTCTGTCTCTCCTCTCCTCTTCACCCGGAATCATGAATAAAACATGGGGATATTGAACATACTCCACGATCTAATTTTGGAACACCCCTTTCTCATCCTCTCCATTCTATTCTCATATTTTTGTCCTTCTCAACTCTGGTCTACTCCATACAATCTGGATATTGTCTGTCAGTCAGTCACATTCTTCTATTTTCCTCGTCATTCAATTTTGTTCCAATTTTCACCCTCCATCAGAAAATAGAATAGCGAGTTACAAAATTCCCATTGAGATAAAGTGAAAATTTTTGTACACATGTTAATTAATATTTATAATTGGCCACAAAATGTACAGCACTGAACAGAAGTTACATAAAAAATTGTAAATATTTAATAAAGAATTAAAGAAGTGAACCATCCAAGGCATTCTACAGAGTTGCAATCAAATTATGAACCTTTAGTTCAGTGACTAATGACAAAAGAGGATTGTTCAAAATTTAATAAATTGAGATTGAGCAGCCCTTTCTCTCTCTCTTTCTCCATGTGTGTGTGTACGTGTGTACGGACATATTTCTGTAAAAGCGCCTGTCGTTTGTATTAAATATTTTCCCACTTTGTGGTCCTAATCTTGTTATATAAAGTTCAACGAAGAGTGTGTGTTCGGAAAGAACCAACACACAAACATATTGAATCTCGGTTGGGGAAAGCAAAGGAGAATTTCGAGGGGGGAGAGACCATTAACTTTGGTTTTTGTTGCTGTTACTCCACACGGCGGAAAAGACGGCTTTGACAATATAAAAAAAAATAAAACGAGGGCGACTCGGAACTTTCTCTCTGACTCTCTGTTCCGTGTGACTTCTCTCACCACTCCTTTCTCTCCCCTTTCCTTTCCCCTCCTCTTGTTTTTATTTTGGCTCCTGCTATCCTTGAGTAGTTTAAGTGGTATCAAATTTATCGATCCATGATTTCCTCCTTCTCCTTCTCCTCTCTTTTCCAAGTTCTAAATAGACTGTCACCTCTACTACTATTACTAACTCCCCTCCTGGATCCCCCCGTTCAACCACCCACCCATTGAGAAATGATGTTGGGGAAAAGATCTAATGTACACACACACGCACACGTGTGTTGGCTGGAGAAAGAGAGGAGAAAGAGGGAGATGACACCCCTTGGAAAGGGAAATTCTTGAGAAGCTATTTGAAAAAAGAAATAAAAAAAGAAAGAATGCTGGAATGGACAAGACTATTGTCTTGTTTCTCCCTGCACACATCCGGTTCCAAGGAGTTCTCCTCGTCTCCTCCTTCTTTTTAAGTTGTTTGAAGATGAAGAGCCTTCATTGTCCAGAGTAAGCTCACCCTCCGTTTCGGATCTCTCGGAGAGGAGAGTAGGGAGGACAGAAGACGAAAGAAGTTGTAAGAACTAAAGACTCGGGAATTTTAAAAGTCAAGTGTCTCCTTCGTTCTCCTCCTCCTTCTACCATGTTTTTTTCCCCTGCTCATTTCTCCTCAACTTAAGCGCTTTTACATTGTCTAGACAGCCCTCCATTTCACCGTGGCAGAAAGTCAGGCAGAGAAGAGCAGCAGTAGACAGCAGGAGAAAGCAGAAAAAAGAAGCCCCCCGCCACTGCCTCCTTCAGAGTAATTTAGAAATTGAATAAAAACCTCCTCCTCACTTCATATTGAGTGTGGAGGAGGAAAAGTGGAGGAAGAGGGTGAAGGGGAGGAAGGATCCGTTTCGTTTTGTACAAAATGAAATGTTTTTTTATGCCTCATCTTGTTTTCTTTCATTTCCCCCCTACAGGGCTGACTTGACCCTTCTCTCTCTGTCTCCTTTTCTCTCTTTTCTTAGTTGTGCAAGATATGAGCTTGCACAAAAGGGGAGGAAAAGAAAGCTTTTTAAAATATTTACAAAAGGATCCCCTTTCAAAATCGCAGAGAAATTTCACACACACACACTCACTCACTGAGGTACACTCTGGCACCCCTCACGCAGTCTCTTATCTGTTCACACCCACACCATCACCCACACATACACGCGTGCGAATTTTTGGTGACTCATTTTTATGCCTACATCACGTAAAAAAAGGATGTTGCACACTTGGATGTCAAGAAAATTTTAATTTTTTTATCTGACAAATTAAGCTGATATTTATAATACTTTTCTCTGAATAAAACTTTTGGGGGGTGAAAAGAGATGACAAGGCGAAAAAAAGTGTCGATAAAAAAAACTTTCAAGAATAATTCATGGAAAGAGAAAGTCTTGTTGAGCATTCCTTTTGCTGATGAAGTGGAGGAGGAACAGCCAAGAATTTTAAATAGTGCGAGAGAAGAGGAGGAGGAGGAGGGCTTGTTAGCCTGAAATAGAAATAGTATGAGAAAAGTCTAAGTAGATTATTATTATGGAGAGAAGGGTTGGAGGGAGCGTGTGTGTGTGGATAGAGAGAACACACATTCCTCTAGAAATAGAAGAGGAGGAGGAGGAGGATGAGGAGGGGGAGTACATTGAATTCCTAGCTTCAGATTCATAACAGGGAGTTAAAAGTTTTATCCAATCCACCCTGGGGAGTAGATAAAATGTGGAGAGATAGAAAAGAGATAGGGAGAAAGAGGGAGAGAGATGGGAGGGAATGGAGGGAGGAGGGAGGCAAGGGAAAGTGTGTAGAGGGAAAGATATTCTTATATATAAGGAATACATGGAAGATTCAAAGAGGCACACACACACACTGGGTACTGGTCGGAGGAGGAGAGAGAGGAGTGCATGAGGGGAAGGAAAGTTTGCCAAAAATCGTTTTCTGCGCTTTTCCAACCATCGATCCAGTTCCAGTTTCCAGTCTCTTTCCCTTACTCCAATGTGTGGAGCACACACAGACACACACACAGGGAGAGAGTATGTATGGAGTGTATGCTAGCTGCTACTCCACTAACGTTCTGTGGAAGAACTGAGAAAGTTTTTTTGGCTATCCACAAAGATAGAAAGAAGGTTTGATCGAAGTTCATATACTAGATGTATGTGAGTGTGTGTGTGGAGGGGGGAGGGTAGTTTTATCTGGCACATCAACAGCCTCGTAGTGAGTGTTATAAGGGATTGTATGTATGTACAATGTAGTACAAGGGATGGAGAGAGGACACGAGGAAAATATCTCAAAAAGCCTTTTTTTCCCTTCATCTCTTTTCTCCAGCTTCTTCTTCTCTTCTCCCTCCTCCTCTTTCCAGCTGAAATGCTTGTCTCAACTTGGCTAGTATACTCTGTAGTAGTGTAGTGGTAGTAGTAGTGGTAGTGGTGGTGGTGTGGATAGAAAGAGAGTACTATGTACCCATGTTATGTAATTTGATGGCATGTAATGTGGAGCATTGTCACGTACACATGTTAAAGAGGGACACACACACAAACCCAGCTGGAAAGACGAGTCTTATACACATATCATATAATAATCGTGTATAGATAATATAGAAGGGAGAAATGAACGAGTATATTCATAGTTCTTCCTAAACTATCTCTTGTGTAACAAGAATAGAGAGACGGGAGGGAGATAGAGCTCCAGGTCACTGACTCAATTCCAATAAATGGACTCCTCTCACTCTTTCTAATGCTCTCTTTCTTTCTTGGTCTTTTCTGAGGAGAGTTGGTGGTGGTGGTGATGGTGGTGTGGAGGAAACAGAAAAATAGAAAATGATGGTAAATACTACACAGGAGGCGGAGTGTCTAGTCATAATAATAAATTATTGGATTTTCATTCTGTATCCTCTTGTGTGAGAGCGATAGGGTAGAAGGGATGAGAAAATCACAATTTAATACCACGATTTGATGGGGGCTATGTAAATTTTACATGAAATGGAAAAAAGATGAGGTATTCATATTCTGTTATACATTTTACGTTTCGATTCTGACTTAGAAATTGTGGGAGACAAAGAGAAAGTCCATTTGAAATTTTCGACCCGCTCGCTCGAAAGTCAAATTCCGGCGGGGACAAAGTTTTTTGACAAAATTTTTGTCCTCTGTATTTTGACGAGGTCACAAAAGTTGTCAGCATTGTCAGTTCGAGATTGAAGGGTGTTCTTCACTAGATTCACGATGGACCAACTATATCTGGATAATCTAAGTGAATTCATCGAGAACAACAAGATTGTAGGTTTCTAAGACTATTTTTTATCTTTGCAAACTAATATCTATTATGTAAGGTGTTACATCAATTTGTGCTTTATCTCCTTCAGGTCACTTATAAATTCTTGGCTACCATGCTAGACGTACATGTCAACACGTCAAAACAGTGAGTTGTTCAAACAATAATCAGAATTTCAATCAACGTTTTTGTGAAGACGGAAATCATCGTTTTGTTTCTCCTTCTTTTCCAGAATGCTGTACACTTTTTATACTCGAGAAAAGAAGAAGGGGAAAAAGGTTTGTGCTACATATTTTTTGTCTGGTTTTGGTCCTGCAAACATCTTTAAATCGTCAAAAGATGAAGAACCTATGGAACAAGACGATGACATGGGTTCCGGATTGCACGACGAACATTTCATTCTATTGTGTGGTTGTGATAACTTGGAGGAGACGAAAAGTAAATTTACAAAATTACTCAGTGTCCATTTGTATGCTGTTAGTTCTACACCAATTGAAGATTTTCGGAACATAAAAAATTGTTCACCTGAGACGAGTAATGAGGATAAACCGTGCAAGAAAGTATTCAAGTCTCTCCCCGCTGAAGAATATTTTAACAAGACTCGGAAACCAATTCAGACTGTTGAAGTGAAAAAGTCACCACCCCCTGTTAAGACTGAGAAGAAAGACAAGGACAAGAGTTCACCGTCGGAGAAAAAACCTGAACCACAAAGAAATTTGTTTACCACTTCTGGTTCAACGGATAAGGACAATGCTGGGAAATCAGCATCAAAATCAAAAAAGCCAGAGAAGAAAACAAAGGCTACTCAACAAAAAATCTCATTTAAGCCATGTCCAGATGAAAAGTATGCCAAAAAGGCAAGTCCTCCTCCATCACCTAAACGGAAAATCAAAGTCGAGTCAGACTCGGACGATGAAGATTTTCAAAAGAGTCGAAGCCCACCACCGTCGAAAAACAGAAAAACTTATGGGAAAAAAGCACCCCCTTCTAAACGAAAATCTAATGTCATTGAATCTGAGTCTGATTCGGACAATTCCAGTGGTTCTGAAAGTCCACCACCGAAAAATCGAAGGCTACTTGATGAAGTTGAAAATTCACCCCCTCCCAAAAGAAAACGTAAGGTAATTGAGTCGGCTTCAGAGGATGATGATGATTCTTGTGGAGATGTTCCGAGTCCACCGAAACCGGTGAGAAAGGAAGAAAAACCCTCCGTACCTGGAAAGAAGCATGTTACAAAATTGAAACAAGTTACATACGAGGACGCTGATGGATATATGGGTAAGTGAGACATTTTTAAGATGAATTTACCTTGTATACACAGTTGAAACTATTATTAACAAAGTGTATCATTTGATTTTTTCTGTCACAGTTACAAAAACCGAGAAAGTTGTCGTGTCAGAGCCTGAGGATGATGACAAAGTTGAAGAATCAAAAGTAGTGAATGGGACACTTCCAGTTCCTGTGAAGGAGATTTTTAATAATAATATTGAAACAAAGAAATCCGGTGATATGATACCTCCAAAATCTTCCAAATCAATTTTAGAGTCTGATGGTGCAACGAAAAAGAAATCAGCCCCCAAAAAGAGTAGCAAGGCCAAAGGCACTCCAAGTATCACGAGTTTTTTCCAAAAGAAGTAAAATTGTCCGTACATAATAATTGTGAGTTGGACAATGTTAATTTTAATTGTGACTATTTATAATGATTCAGCATAACTACACTCCCGTTTTTTTCAGTTAACATTAATTTTGTTCCTTGTGATGTACTCAAATCTCAGTGTACAATCACACACTCAATGATAAATAATTAAATACATATCAAAAATAATGAATTTTAATGTCTGAAAAACTATTTCCCCAAGTATACGTGTAGTCATTGAAGGAATCATCATCATTGGATTTTCAACCCCCTCCCCTACATACCACTGCATCGTTATGATCATGAGGAAGTAATGATTTGTACAACATCATGTCCCAAAGTTTTGAATATAAACGCAACAAGCAAAATAATGATCCATGAGGAGGAGGAGAAAGAACTACGTGCATCCTTCCAGTTTTTGGCAAGGGTATATAGATTTTTTTTTAAAAAAGAAAACTATATTTTCTACTCTACAGAGAGTGCAGTGTGATACAAAATCTCGGTAAGCTCCTGGCATAGTTTTGCCTATGAATGGTTATGAATGCCCTGGGAGGGGATCGTGACTACAAAGTTTGCAAGGGTTGAATATACATATGGGAGGAAGAGGGAGAGAAAGGACTTTTCCCCCATTGTTTTTTTACTCTCATAAAAATGTTGGGAGAGAGTGGGTCCCCTTGCACATGGATACACACACAGACTACAAGTCACGATGTACTAATACAAAATGTATAAGGAGAGGGAGAGAACTTATTTGGTATGTAGGATGGTGACAAGTTCACTTCGAATGTCCGTAGTAGTAAGCTTTGCCAATCTTACGTAAATCCCATTTACCCAGGTCGATATACTTTCTATGGCATCTCCTACTGAGTTAGGAGTGAGTACCACATACACTAGAGAGACTGCGATTTGTATGTATATGCATACCTATAGGTACAATTTGCAAGGGCACAGGGAGGATGTGACAATTTGTCCTGGATTAGGATAAAGGTATACTCTCTTCTTTTACCCTTCCTCTCAGCTTCCCCTGTAACAGTAACACTCTCAACTCGGAAATAAATGTCTGGCCATGAAAAACTTTGTATGAGAAGGGGAGGAGGATTGCTTGAGAAATGCTCTATAAAGTCTCAAATGGATCATTTTACTAATATTCTTATAGGCCATTGTCAGAGTTCTGGGAGAAGTAGAGCCCAGTGAGAAGGGGAAAGGAGGCTTACACACAAACACACACACACATACAGCATCTCATTTTTCTTGTTGGCATTTTTTTACTGAGTATTTTGTGAGTTTCCTTCCTTCATTCATCTCTTCTTCTCTACTGTACTTTTTTTCCAAAATGATAAAAATAAACATAAAAAATCATCCTTTTGCCCAAATATATGACTGTCTCTTTCTCTTTCTGTGTGAGTTGGAATATATATTTATATACTGGTATATGTGGTATTGTATCCCTTCATGTTTTATTTTTCGTACGTATACAAAGGGATAAGGCTAAAGCTCAGAGTTGTACAATACACTTGAATGTATTTCTTCCATTCTCTCTTCCTCCTTGTCCTCTCCTCTCAAAGAAAATAAAATGTACGTCACTCCTCGTTTTGTCCCCTCTCTCTCCGTACATAAATTGTCCAAACAGTTTTTGTTGTTGTTATTTTTATTTTTATTTTTATGTAGGATAAATTTTTAGAGGGGACTGCCTTTCTTGTTTTTCTTCAAAGGAGATTTTATGTATGCAACGAATAAATTATTGTAATAATATTTCTTATTTTTTTCGTAAAGATCCACGTACAATCATGTACAAAATGTCAATTAGACCAAGGTTATTGTCTCCAAAAAGAAAAAAGAAAAAGAAGATTGTGTCTCACAAGAACAGAGAGACAGAGAGGGAGAAAGTCTCCTGGGAAAAATTAAATCTGTTATCACTCAAAAACGGGGAAGGAGATTTTTCAAGAAATTATTATTTTCCTCCATTCTTCCTCCATGCATGTGTGTGTGGTTGTGGATGGAAAAGAACAAGATTACTGAAGAATACTTCGTCTTTTGGCCAAGAAGGAAGAGGAAGAGAAGAAAACGAATTAGAAAAGTGTCAGAGCCGGAAGAAAGAGTACACATTTTAAATTTATACAAAATATGATGATGGTTGTTTGATATTTTTTTACTTGTGAAAAAAATACTGAACTTTGTACATCATATGCACATGCACATTAGGGAAAATTTTGAGGGGAAAAGAAGATTTTAAATTAAAATGCGAAGGGTATAACAAACGAAAGAGAGGGGAATTTTTGAGAATTGTGAGCTTGAGGATATGTACATGGAGTAAAAAGTAGGAAGAAGGTACTTACATGTAAAGAAGAGAGAGAGAGAGATTGGGATGGTTTAATCTTTTTTCTTTCTCTTCTTTTTTTTTATACATATCCAAATCAAAATGAAGGAAGGAAAAGATCAAAGAAATTTACAAGGCTCCATGTACTCACGTACTTGAGTCCTTCCCCCAAACTCCATTTTATACTGCTTTTTTCTCTCTCCTACTGCATACTAGTAGCCTAGGTTCAGGTTTCAAATCATCTTGTTCTTCCTCCTCCTCTCCTCCTTTTTCTCTTCTCTCACTTCCACAAACCCAGAATCAAGTTCCAACTTGTTCTCCCCTCAACCCAGGTTCCTCCTTTCCTCCCTCACTATTATTCTGTGATGAATTTTCTCCATTTATATACCCCCACCTCTCCTTTCTTCCATGTACGTAGGGACAACTTTCTCCCCTCTCTCTCATGCTTTCCTCTTTCCCCTCCTTTGATCTTCTTGTATTAAATAGGATGGAGGATCATACCGTCAAACCTACAAAATGTTTGAAAAATTTATTTCAAACTCAATATAAATCTCTCTCCACTTTCTCTGTCGTCGTTCATTGTCTGTGTATAATGTGTAATATTAGAGTTTGTACTCATCCATCTCACTTTCCTTTTCAATTCTTTTGACCTCTCTCCCCAGTTGTGTTTCTCCCCCATCAAAAAGAGGGGTAGAGAAATGACGATTACGAGTCACGTTTTCCTTTTCTACACACATCCTCTCTTTTTTCGATGTCGAGTCATGTTTAATCATGTCTTTGACAAAAAGTCTTCCCTTCAAAAAAATTCATGTTCAATCTTTTTTTGAAAAAAAAAACAGAAAAATGTTAGATGTGTATAGGGTGAAATTATCTTTCTCTTGATTTGTCCTCAGAAAGAGAAAATGGGTTACGACATCGACATCAAAAATCCAAGCTGAGAGAAGTTGAAGGGATAATATTATTTTGAAAACTCAATTTGGAACCTCTAAAGTGAGACAGAGAGAGAGAGAGAGAGAGAGTTGACGAAATTAATTTACGAAGACTCGGTTCATGACTCCTTCCGTCTCCATTGAATGGGTAATATAAACCTGTGGTTTCCCTTTTTGTGGTGATTCAACGTTTAGTGGCCTCCAGAATCAAAAAAATTCTTTCCAGTA
Organism: Pygmarrhopalites habei; assembly: GCA_009870185.1. Lineage (NCBI taxonomy): Eukaryota > Metazoa > Arthropoda > Collembola > Symphypleona > Arrhopalitidae > Pygmarrhopalites > Pygmarrhopalites habei. The sequence continues at coordinate 28,298 of WJFB01000557.1, forward strand.
GCATGGCGTCGTCACGGAGTGAAGGGAAAATTTTTGACATTCGTCGAGTCTCTTGTCTGTGTGTCCATGGTTTTCATTTGCAGATCCTGTGTAAACTAGGTGTGTAATAAAAAAGGAGAACAATTTAGGTCAGTTCCTTTTCCCCTTCTTTCCATCCTCATTCCTCTGTCAAGACAACAGAGTTTTATGTGACCCTCTCTCGCCATGCCTACTCCTGTCATAAAAAAAGAATTTTATTCCCTCTCAATTGAAAAAAGGACAAGGAGGGATGATTAAAGGCTTCATAGTCATGTCAGGGGGTTTTGAACTCTCCTGTGTAATGTATACTTTCACAGGCTCTTCAACAGGAGAAAATTTTTAGTCCCTCCTGTAAAAATCATTAAACCACTATACAGTACTCTTTTCCCTCATGTATGAAACAAAAATACAACACACAAAATGACAAGGAATAAACGTGTACGTATTTTTCAAAATATTTAAAATCCAATTTAATCATACCGTCTACAGTGTAACGTAAATACTCGTTAGTGTTTACACAGGAAAAATCAATCCATTAAAATTGGATGTGAAAAAACAATGTAGGACAAGAGTTGATCCTGAGTTTAAAATATTCATGACTTTTCACATCATATGTATATATGTATAGGTATGTACTTTACGTACGTGTCAAGAGGAGCCGGCTCAATTGAATAAGTGTACGTCTATTGATTGTGATTGTGATGTGTGCAGGACTCTGTCTCTCTCCTTTCAGACCAGGTATTATGTCGTTCGTTTTTCTTTTCACATTATCGTGTCAACATCTGACACTCCCAGCCTCCCTGTCAAACACACACAGTTAGTAACCTTCTCACGGCATGGAAAAACCAGGGTGTCAGCAGGCTGTCAAATGACAACAACAACAACAAGGAGGAGGAGAATGCTCTACCGTGTGTATTATCGGGAGTGAGTGTGATTCACAAAGTCATACGGAATGAATCGTTCATTCATCTTCTAATCATGACTCACTTTAACCTTAAACTCTCAACGACGTTTTATACCCCATAATATAAAAGTGTACATTCAATAGACATGTCAAATCTTGAATTTCTTTTGACGAGACACTTTTGACCCAGGATTATTGTGTATTGTGTCAATCTCCTGTGATGATGATCATCACGGGAAATTCACAATATTAAACAAGCGTAAAACAATTGTCTTGAGACAAATGTTCTTTATTAAATTTTCTGCAGGGAATTTGGTTTAAATGTTGTTTCTGCCAAGCTAAGCATAAGAGGTTTATTAAACTTGAAAAACAAGTTGTAACATGAATTAACTCAAGGTCCCCACGCAGTCTACTCTTGTTACTTGTGTGGTGTGTGTATGTTGGACTTAATGATCGTTTAGTAATCATGAGCATGAAGTTTATCATCCATGTAATTGTTCAGAAAAAGTCTATTCAAATTCCGTCCATCGCTTACCTATTATTATAATCTTGAGGAGGAAGAGGAGGAAGACAAGGATTGGATACTGAAATATTATTATACAATGTACTCCTCACATAGGATACACAATGTAGTCTCCAGTAATGATCCCGTTCCAGCTCATCGTCACAAAAAATGGGAAGAAAGGAAAGAGAGGAGGAGAAGGTCATGTACATAACACTTTATATTTATGTCAAAGTCCCCCACACAACCAAACAACATCCTCTATGATATGACTGTGTCTAATCATAATCGACCCATTGTGCAATACCATTTTGTTATGGGTAGGTAGTGGTAGGTAGACTGCCTTTATTTATATTATGGTACAACATGAATGTATCAAAGAGTAATATGTACATGGTAGTAAAGTTGGGAAGAGGGGGAGGATGATTTTCTAGAGAAATCCAGAAGGAAACTTTCTTCTCTCCCCCTCCTCTACATAATAAAATTATAATATAAAATATGAATTATGAATTGCCGTGTTCCTGTTCAATCTTTTATACTCCCGTTTTTTATACTCTCACACACACACACAAATGCTCACTCACGCTCCTGTCCTACATAATATATTTCATGCATATGCATAGTAACCTACACAGAAACAACTTGTGGTACATATTTGTGTGTGTTTGTGTGTGCACACTTGTGTGTGTGTACCAAAAAATGTAGGTCAGGTTTTGTAGGGTTGTTCAAAAAACATAAAAAGTCAAAATGAGTGAAATGCAATCCTGATAGTGAATATTTTATTCCAACTTTTGTACTATTTTGTTAAAAAAAGAACTGAAACGAAGAGGACAAAAAATCTTATATAATATAATGTATATTAAATTCCTGATGTATTGATAATTTCCTGATTTTCTGCTCCTTCCCTCTCCAACTGGAGTAGTCATTCAGAGTTTGACAGCAATACATGTGCTATTTATTGAAGAAGAGGAGAACAGTCACACACACACACACAGTAGAGTGTAGGGCATGGAAAAGAGGAAAAACAGATTCATATATTTACAGATGACAATGGAGAGGGATCCTAGCCAGTCCTACTGCCACGCACACACACACACAATACACTATTCCACTGTTTACTTGTGAAAGGATTTGGTTCTTGTGTACACTCTCAACTCTCTGGGATCTCTGGTACAAACACATCAATGGATTGAATTTCAAATTTCAACAAAGCTTCCTCCTCCCAGTCTCAGTTCTCCATTCCTCCCTCCACTCTTTCCCTACACACACACAATGTGTGTCTCCAGGCTCGTACATGTTATGCACAAAAATATACATAAGAGTTCCCATTGGTCATGAAATTTGTCCTTCTGATCATAATAAAAAAGAATAAAAATGGGGAGGGAGAGGAGGATGCGATTAATTTAATTGAAGTAAAATTCATGTTGTAGATTAGAGTTATATCAATTCTGTAATAAAAAAATTTGTGTAGGTCATACACGCCACAAGTATATATACATTTTGGAGATCACACAACACAGCACAGAACAAAAATATATTTTAGTTTCCTTCCATGGTTGGAGAGTGAGAGTGGGAGGAATGTGAGTAAAGAGAAATTGTTATTAAATTATTAAAGTTCATGCATAGGAGATTGGAAATAAATAAATACACAATTTAATTCGACTGTCTGGAGGGGGGTAGGGAGAGAGGGGTAGAGAAGGGTGACGGGGTAGCGGATGCTCAGTTTCCAGCCGCCCTCCTCCTCCTCACCAGTTCGTTACTGTTTGTGACTAGTACACACACAGTTGTTGTTTCATTTTGGTGGAGGCAACTTGTTCCATCGGTCCTCCTCCTCTCGCGTCCTTCTTGCTTCTGGAATAATTTTTTCCAGCATTTGTTGTACTTCTGTGTGTGTGTGTGTGTGTGTGTGTAATTCTGTATTTGTGTGTGGCATTCACTTTACTACTCGTGCTGTCAGTGTTTTCACTCCCACTTTTTTTCTATATAAATAAGTGTACTGTGTTTCACGTAAGTGTACGTGTGTATTTAGTTTGGAAACAGTTAACAGAGAAATTTATACAGTAGCAAATTGTTGGGAAAAATCTAATTTACATCCATTATTCTCACGTTGCACGTGTCCTTTGATTTTGGAGCTGTGATTCTGTGATAATTAAATTTGTGGAGAAGAGAGTGAGCGAAAAAGTGAAGGGAATGAAAAATGTGTTGTGAATAACTACACTGAAAGGCCGTCAAAATTGTGGTGTAAAATATGTGTTTTTGAATGTTGACGCACAGCAAAACAAGAACAAGAAATGTTGAAAATGAAATAGAAAAGTTTGAAAGAGTTGGAAGAAAACAGAAGAAAAGTATGAAGGGAGGCAACAAGTCGAAATTGTAATGTTGAAAATGTTGCATGTGTTCTGGAAAGTTGACGTGGGGAAAACGTTTGCGTGTCTTTCTTTTCTCTCTTGAGAAAATTTTTTGAGTCATTGAACAGAATCACTAATGGTGGATTAGTGGAGTGTAGTTGGACTGATGGATCCAAAATAAAATTAGTGGAATACAACAGACCAAATGGTGTGTACACATTATGTGGATACATGTAAAAAATATTTTTAATTTATTGTACTATAGGTAAACTGAATTTGTATTCAATTTGTGTTGATTTATTGGACGTTCTTTTTATAATATTTAGCATAATTACATCAACTCACAATATGATTTGTGAGTTGCATAGAAAATTTTCTGTATTGGTCGTAGCAAGAATGAGAATTTCCAAATGAAAGTTCCTTTCCCGTTGAGGAGGATTGAGAGAGTGGATGTGTGTTGTTGGAGGAGGAGGGGTGGATCGTTGTTATGTAAAAGTTGAATGAGAAAGAAGAGGACAGGCTGAAGAGAGAGGGAGGAAGTGAATGTGACTGAAGTGTTTTTGGGAGGGAGGAGGAGGTAGAAGAAAATCATTAAAAATTCAGAGGTAAAGGCTCAATACTTGAATACATTTTGTGTGTATGTGAATATCAGTTTACAAAGTTCTAAATTGACTATTGAACAACCTTACCTTTGATGGGAGGAGAGGGATGAGTACATATTGAATTCTGACACTCGTCCTTTCTCTTCCCAGTTGAAAATCTCTGAATTCTAATCGGAGGGAGAGAAGGGGAAATCTGTTGAGTTTATTTAACATCTCGTCCTTGTCCAAAGTAAACTGATGATGGCAGTCTCATTAAAACCTACTATCTACCAGTCTACATTATTACACTATTAGTGTGGATATAGTACAATGTGTACATAACAACGTGTGTGTTCAAAATAACACACACACACACGCAGATAGGCGCTGATTATCGTAATTATCATTTTGAGTGTGCCATTCTCACTCATGACCCCAGTCTCGTGCTCAAACATAGGGATTGGACTAATAAAACCCGGGCTTCTGATTCCGCCCCGATTTAAATTGGAGAGAGAGTAGCTGAAGAGTGTGTGTGTGGTTGTGTATATGAAGAAAAGAAGGAGAAAGTGGTCACGGGATGAATGTGTTTACCTTCATTATTGCTTTCACAGAATCCCAAATAAAATGGAGAGAAAGCACACACACCCCTCCGACTACTTTCTCTCTCTCTCTCCCTTTCTCACCACACACTCTCATTGTTTATTTTGAACTGGAGGGTATTTGGACTACACACAAATTACTTCAATAATGTGCAAATGGTCAGACAGGCGGGGAGGGATTTTGAGAGTATCATTTGAATGTCAGTATCATAAGTCACTCTCGAGAGTTTGGCTCTCCTCCTTTGCAAAAACTTTTCTTTTTATATATCTTCACAGTGGATTCATAATGATGCCCGGGGATGATGGGCTGGGCATTACTAGACTGAAGCGGAGACAGTAAAACAAGCATAGAATATTTCCTTCTCGTCCTTGTCTTCCTCTCTTCCTTCTCCTCAGTTTGTTAATTCAATACGTGACTGTGCATCACATTAGATTCGAGAGGAAGGAGAAATGTCCTTGAAAATGCAGGGTCTTTATGACTGTTGTTGTCTACTCAAATTAATAGCAGGGAGAAAAGCGAATATTTTTGAAAACCATGTTTTGAAAATAATCGTTATTTATTGAAACATTCACTTGTATTTTTGGGAGAGGAAAATAATAGTAAGAGAATGGTTGACTTTCAATTCAATGATATCGGAGGCAGAGGTTGCGATGTAGGAAAGAATTATGAATGTCTGAGTGTAAGAATACATTTTTTCCATTTTGATTGCAAGTTACTTGAGGGATGATGGGGGGAAAGGCAGATGGTTGTTCCAATTCCCTGGAAAAGGAGGAGGAGGAGTGCCATATCCCATGAAATGTGGTCGGGAATAATGGAAATGAGTCTTGTCAATTCCAATTTCCAATTGTCATCGGGGAAAAACTCATTAGGGAATGAGTCTCATTGTCTTTCCCCGAGCCGCCTCCATTCCTAATAGTCCGAACAGGAAGAAAGAGGAGGACAGAGGCACAGACACACAGTCTCCTTGTCAACTCGTGTCAACTCTAACTTTTATCACTTGAAATGGAGAGGGAGGAGGAGGAGGAGGAGGAGGAGGTGGTGGTGGGGAAGAGGAAAGTTTTACGGATGCTACTTCAATTTCAAGTTGGGTTTTTAGTTTGAGTTCCCTTCTGCTCCTACTGCAATATTGTATGTATACAGTCGTGATGTACGTACAATACATGTATGTAGGTGTAGACAATGAATACATTGTAGTAGCACTCTGTTTTCCTCATCATTTTGGTCACACTCCCCGTTCCATCAATTACCTTTGACTTTTGAAGTTGAGTGCTCTTCCACACCCACATATTCCCTGTAATTTTCAAGTATGAAAAAAAGAAGACTGTTTTCTCACTTCTTTGGTATTATATCCTATTATATATTTGGTATTATTGTACATATTTTCAGCTTTATTCCATTGTTTGATGACAATTTACTCAATTATGAGGAATTAACAGGAAAAACACCACCTCAGTTCACCACAGTTCAAAACTTTAGGATGAAAACGGTGACGTCATTCTCTGTTCACAATTCCAAATTCAATTTTAGGGATTATTATTTTTTCTACATTACTTAAATTTTTTTGTTATTTTCCTCTCTCTCTCTCGTTTCAGCTTACAATTTTACGCAGTTTGTTGTTGAAATTTAATCAAGATATTCAATTTTGATAGTGAAATATGAAACAAAGTTGGAGACTCTTCTTTTAGTGTAATGAAAAGAAGGAGTGGTTTTTTGAACAATTTTTTCCCCTCTACTATAACACACATATTCTGTATACTGTGAAGTTTGTACATTGTGGAACACATCTGCTGTACAAGAAATAGAAAAAAGGCTGGCTGGTAGTAAAGGAAAGGAATCATAAAAAAGTGTCATTCGATTAGTCAGTGTACAAGTTTGGAATTAAAATGCACAACAAAAAGAGAGGAGTATCATCATGCATCTTTACCGCCTCCTCCTCAGTCTCATAATGTGCACAATAACATCATAAAAAAATTTGTACTGGGACGCCATATAAAATTTGTTTACGATGATGATGATGACTATCTCTTTGCACTCTAAATATACTTCCTCTCCACACACACACACAACTCAATACATACAGCCAGAGCCAGTAGCCCAGCTGAAATTGAGTATTTAAAAAATTAAAAAAACACATTGGAACAAATAGTGTTCGACTATACAGCTTGAAATGCTGTTCATGAATTATGCTAAGTAGAAATAGAGTTATTTGTTGCTTCCTTTCCTTTCCTACCACACAACACACATACACAATGGAATGATTTGTTTATGTATTCAAAAGAGAGTAGGACAAAGGAGGAGACACAAGAACTAGACTCCTGTCATACGTTTGTACATGTGTGTGTCACGAAGGAGGAGAAGGAGGGAGGAATGTGTGTCAAATGGAAAAGGTGACAGAGAAATAATAGAGTGAATGATACAAGACTCCTCACAATCGAGTGACGGGGACAGAATAAAGGGAGGAGGTGGAGAGAGAGAGTACAGTTGAAAAACCTTTGGTGTGTGTGTGTGTTTGTGTGTTGGGGTCTCCACAATAAGAAAGGCCAATGCCACATTTTTTTGATAAATATGCCTTAGCCACCATGTATACAATTCTGTCATAGCTTTCACTCCCTCCACCACCTCTCTCCTCTTTCCCCCTTCTCCCCGATTTTCTTTTCACTAGCACCCCAGCACCGAGAGAGGAAAAAATTTTTAAAGGAACTTCCTCCTCTCTCCTCTTAACTATACCCCTAACGTTTCTGCATTGCGCCATTCCTTATCCCACTTTTCCCCTCCGTTCATAGGGAAAGCCGCAACAACAACAACAACAGTAACAACAGTAACAACAACACAAGAAACAACAATCCCGTCTCTCAATCTGTACTACCAAAAAGAGGGAGAGAGAGGCGACTTGGATTTTGCCATGCAAAAAAGAAGGAAAGGAGGAGGAGGAGAAATATAAGGAATGCCCGCCACAATTTCACACACACACACCCAACACAATCATGGTATTATGTATATTTTACTATGTTGTGGAGGGGCTGTCAAGTGTAAATACATTTTAGTTTGGCTTGTTATGGTCCACCTATTTTATAAAGCACACACACAAACACACACACACACCACTACTAGAACCGAAAGCAACAACAAAACAGGAGGCATGTCCGGGTGCATGTGTGCCTTGTCATACATACCAAAATTGTATGTAGAGTTGAAAGGAGGAGGAAAGACGGGGGAAAGCCCTACGTCAATCGAACCACAACTCAACACTCCTGAGTACTAGAGTTAGTCTGTCCTGACGTGATAAAACCGTGCCGTGTGTTTTACAATTTCTTTTTGAGAAGGAAGGAGAACGGTGAAAAAATGTGTGGGGAGAGAGGGAGAATGTACCCGGACTAGGCATGTGTGTATTGTATTATAGAGTGTGAATTGAAAATTGCATGCCGATTCAAATTTTAAATTTTACCCGAATTTCCCCTCGCAATCTGTGTTTGACACTTTTCTTCCAAATAATAATTGAGGAGGATAGTGGCGGTGGGTGATAACCTCCTCTCCTTTCACTCTATTTAAGGATGGCGGAAATAGAAGGAGAGAGAGAGGAGCATTAAGGGGTCATGCAGAGCGTGTGTGTGAGAGAGGGAAAGTTGTTGGTAAGTGGTGTGGACACTCCGTTTCGTCCTTTTTTTAGAAAAGGCTGTAAATTCTTGACTAGACTTTTCCCTTAATAGTTCTTGACGTATCTTGAATCTACAGCTAATGGCTCTATAATGTACTTAACTCCTAGTTTTCACTCGACTTTCCAACGCTTTCCCTTTTCCTGGAAAATGGGGGAAGGAAGAGTGAAAGCAGAGAATAAGGGTGGCGACATTCAACTTTCCGCCTTCCTCTCTCTCTCTCTCTTTTCATTGTTCTAATATAGCAATAAAGGGGAATAATGTGTACTTGAGGCACACTCTCTCACACTCCTCTACTCTCTTTCTTTCTCTCACACACACATACACGGACGAGATGAGGAGAAATGATGAAAATACATAATAAAACAACTTTTTGAGAACATTCTAATTAAACTATTAATAATGTACTGTACTGAATGGAGAGGGGGAAACAATAATATAAATCGTCATGTTATATGATCCATGTCACGGACTGTACAGTCAGAGTGAGAAAGTGTGTGTACTTCCTTGTTACAGCCCACTCCTCCTCCTCCAATTCGGTGTGTGTGTGGGCAGAGAGAGATGAACGTTTTTTAATGACATCCAGAGAACATACGTAAATTATTTATTGATGTAATGTGTTTTCTATACAGTGCACAAGTCCCGGGGAACGAGAGTTGGTGTGGTTGGTGTGTTTCATAGAACTCTATATTATAGCTAGAGGAGAAAAGGAGAGAAAGCAGAGAGAGAGAAAGGAGAAAGAAGACAAATTTGTTCAGTTTTGCGGTTTCATTCCGTTGCATATGTAATGAACAAAAGAGAGAGGAAGGAGGAGGAGTCCCCTAATAATACGTAATAATTATTATCATGACAATAAACTCTTTTCCTATCATCCACAAACCAAGTTACAACGTGTGTGTGTGTGCTTGTACGGATCCATATCACAGCTCCTCTCCTCTCCTTCTCTCTCTCTCTCTTTAATTGTCTGTAAAGGAACCATGTTTGTTTTCATAAAAGAACCATCCAAGTGATAGATATTTGATGATGACCATCTCTCTCTTCTCCCTCTCTCTCTCTCTAAAGTTTGTAAAACTCATGCTTTGTTTACATTACTAACACACAGGCACACACAGTACCCAAACAGGAATGTACATGTACTTGTATAGCTGACACTGACCCAATAGTACGAAACTTTCTCTCTCTATTTGTACTTCTTGTATTTAATTTCCGGCTGACCTTTCACACTGTCACAAACTGTACACAGTGGAAGAATCATCATGGAAATTAGGATGACATAAATTGTAATCCTCCCATAATTTGACTTGACACTCGAGTCCATTTTTTTGGACTGTGTGGTTCTCAACGTTTCATGTCATCCTTTTGTGTCGCGCTCAGGAATACAATACAAATGTACACAAACACCACAAGTCATTTAGCCTGGAGAATCCAGTGCTAGCACTTCAGATAACGATGAAAATGGAATATTATACGTGTCTTTTCTGTGTCGGTGGGCAGTACAATGTACATAAGAGGAAGAGAGAGAGAGAGGATCGTGCTATGCAAACAGATGTCTGTAAACTTTACACTTGACTTGAATTACCTGACTTTCTCCATTTCTCCAGTCACTCCAACGAACCGTGGAAACATGCAAACCCTTAATTTGTATTGAAGTGTTTAGACTACACCAAAATTGAATTGTTTTCAATTTTGTATTTTATGTGCAAATATTTTTCTTCGGACTAAACAGCCGACCACACTTTTTAACATTTTACTCCATCATTTTTATAAAAAGAAAAAGAGAAGCGGGAATACATAAAAATTATGATAGGCTGTAGCCATCAACTATTGAATGTTGATGGTTTATTGATGCGAGATTTTCTCTGTCTCCCTCTTTTTCCCCCTTTGACCTCGACCATTATAAAGATATATATACATCATGTCGGGATGATACCTTACTCTGCTCCACTTTCCTTTCCAGTTCTATCTGGCTCGGAGTGTGTGTGTGTGTCCGACTCTGTGGATAGATGATGAAAATAAATTTTCATGATAATGCATCTCTATCTCTCTTTCTCCGTTCAGCTTGACTCGTTCAGTGTGGAGAAAGCAGAGCGAGAGTCAGAGTTTGGTGTACACTTATCGATTGGCCAGGAGGAGGAGAGAAATGGCCAGAGCCTGTGTAATGCCATAAAGTGAATTAAAAGCAATGCCGTAAACTCAATCCAATGTTTCATCCCACTCCTCCTATTTGTGATGTCTCTCTCTCTCTCTCTCTTCTCTCTCCACCAAATGTACATGTAGCGTACATGGTGCATAGACAAAAACAGAATCATCCCACTTTCTCCAAACACAGACACATAAGGGTGTATCAGTGTGTGATCAATAATCATATCCTCTATAAGTCAACTAACCAATGTTGTTAACGACGATTCATTATCATGAGTGTGTGTGTGTGTGTGTGTATGACAGTGGTTCAGACTGTCTGTGTAATTTGCACGATTCCCTTGGTTCAAATGATTATGCTACTTTCCCCATTTGACTCACTTGTTATTATTGTTGCTGTTTTTGTTGCGGAGTGTGTATGAAAAATAAAAGTTTTCTTGTTAAGAGTTCCTGCCTACAATCCACGCTGTCACTTACGTAGGTATATAATATGTTTTGAGGGGAAACACATGGAAAATATTCGCTAGTGTGAATACTCCATATGATTTTTACGTATAAAAATAACTTTTTTTTGCATGTTCTTCATGTGGAGTCAGTACAACATAAAAAAATGGAGTGAACCAAGAGTTTTATTCGGCTAAACTATTAGATTGCGTGACTCGAGTGTCGGAGAATATAAAAAAGGGAGTTGGAGTTGTACATGGATATTATAATAAAGTTTCAAACACTCGATTTGTTCCATTTTCGACTGCTTTCCTTCCATAATAGACAATTATATTAACACCAACTGGGGAAGGGGGAGGGAACACTAACGGGGAAAAATCCTACTTTTATTTGAATACCAAAATTTTGCACTGCTCATTCCAATGTGCACTGAATCGTGTGTGATATAAATACTCAGAGTGGTGTATACCTTTAATGTTATACTTACTACACCATGTTTAACTGCACTAGAATTGTATTGCAGGCTATGGTCATGATATGGTCAACATATACAAATACTTTTAGTGCAAAAAATTGTGTACATTTTAAATTGGCTTGCAAAATATGAATTTTGGAGTGTAAGAAAATGGAAAGTGGCTATTCAAAAATACAAATGAAAACATTAGAATTGCTTTATGAGTCATGAATATTTTCCTTGACCTTCTATTCAATGTCTAATTGGAACATATTTTTTCTTATTTTTCTCGGTCATTCTCTGGTCACGCCTTGGACTTGGACTGGATTTGTAATCAAAATGGATTCTTCTTGTGTCTTATTCAATATTCTCAACTTGTGTATATCTTCTGTTAATAATTTCCTCATCGGATCGGATTTGAATGGAATTGTCAAAATATTTTGTGATTTCATGTGATGGTGTCCATTTAAATTGATGGGATAATACATTGTGATCTTCAAAACCTAAAATGTGTCTTCATAAATGTTGACATTTGTGTGTGTGATTGAAATTGTTGGTGACAAAATTGTTGGGGTGGACGTAACAGGGTCAGCCTAGGATGAAGGAGTTGGCTCCAAGTCCGGCTCGAGTGAGGAAAAGAAGGTCACGACCATCATTCTTCCTCGTGGTTGCTCTCTGCCTTGTTATCTTTGCCATCCGATCCTCAACAAAGGCTGGAGTGGCAGCTGGTAGTAGTACAAAGTCACACCATGGAGAAAGTAATAGTCTCCATTCACACTCCTCCACTGAAAGACACGTGGTGGGCACAACTGACCTCCCACCTCATCTAGCTCACAATAACAAAGGGAATGGAGGGGAGGGTGGGACAAGGAGGTCAACCACTCCAGGACCTCATCATCACACATCCAGTCATGGATCCACAACAACTACTAGTGAACCTCCAAGTGTGGACAACAAAACGTCCACTGCAAACACAACAGAACCTCCCGAAGGTAAACTTTTTTACAAAAATTTTCTTGGCACACACATAACAATGTATCCTTCGAATCTTAATGACATTCTGTATTTCCTATCATCAGAGAAATGTTATCCACCTGCAATTAAACAATTTCCCAGACCTTGGATGTCACAGAAGGTACGGGTGTACGGTGGATTCATGCTTTACGTCCTCGTCACCGCCTACACTTTCCTTGCTCTGGCCGTCATTTGTGATGAATTCTTTGTGAGTCATCAAGTTATTCCTACACACAATTTTTCTGCAAAATCTGTTCAATTCTAATTCCTTATGTTGAATTTTCATGTGTAGGTGCCGTCTCTCGACATCATGTGTGAAGGTAATTTAAACACAACATTTTGTCAAAAAAGCATTTGTCAAAAAAGCAGAGCACTGATTTTTAAGCACTGATGATTTTCCATTGTTTTTTAGTTTTAAAAATCTCTCCCGACGTCGCCGGTGCGACTTTCATGGCTGCAGGTTTGAGACATTTTCCAGTTTTTGTCAAAATTTTAGCAATGGTATAAAAATGGGATATACGTTTTAATGATTCGCATTAAAGGATTCATTTGCATATGTTTTGGTTGTGTCATACAAATCTGCATGTTTTTACACAAGTTAATAAATTTTTTTGCATTTGGAAACGAACAGGTTCGTCCGCTCCAGAATTGGCAACCGCCCTCATCGGTGTTTTCGTGGCCAAAGTGAGTTACGACCATCCACTTTCTTCTATATAGATCTATACTCTAAGAATGTGCTTTCTTGAGAGAAGAAGAGGAGGAGAAAGGGATGGAAGGGGGAAAATGAGAGTGCAGTAGTCTCTGACTTCCCTCTTGAAATCCATTTCCTGTTTGCCTGTACGTGTTTGTTCCTCGTAAACAACAGAGACTTTCTCCTCTCCAATTTATTTCCTATTGTGTGTGTGTACTCTATCTATCTCCATACGCATAGCTCCGTTATTGTACACACACATAAATGTGAAAACTGCACTGCAGAGTGTCTCCATGAGTACACATCCACACACATGTTGGACTGTGTGCGTGTGTGTACAGTAGCTGGTATCCTCTTCAATGTAATGCAGGAGTACAATACACATAAAACCGTTCCTAAATCCCAGTCTCCATGAGGAAAAAGAGAGAGGGGTGGCTATGTCCTCAGTCAAATGAAATCCAAGTATGAAAAATCATATCATATCATATCAACTTCTGAAAATAATAATAGATGGATCATGCCTTATAGTAGTACAAGTACAAGGAAGCATGTGAGTGAGGAACGAATCTGTGTGGGTGTCTGTTGTCAAGAGTGAAAGTAAATATTCATGAAACACACATCCCGTCTTTTTTCCCTTTTTGGTCACTAACCTTCTTGTACTTCCTAGTCTACTTCAACTTCTCTCACAACTATTTGTAATAGGGGAGAATGTAAGTGAAACTCCAAGGATTTTTCATCAATCTATATTTAGACAGGAATAATCTAATCTTTGAGATATTGATTCAAGATTGTAACATTTTACTTGTTCAATATTTTGAATTCATACTGTAAAAATTAACTGTGAAATCCAGTTTTACTCTAAAATGGAAAATGATAAAAATGATTAGACTCAACAGTTGAGTTTACATGCGTGCACAAAATCGTTAGCTAAGAAGATTTCAAGGGAAAGTGTCTGCAGACTATCATAGTTGTAATTCTACATTTTTAAATAATTTAATTTAATTTTTTTAATTTAATTTTTAATCTACATTCTACATTTAAATTTTATCTTAGTATTATCACAATATGACCACATTTCACTAAAAATAGAATCCCTATTCTTGAAACTCAAGCATACGTGACTCACAATCCCTGCTTGATTGAATTTTGATAAAAATTGATGATTTGGTTTGGAATAGATTTTTCCTTTAGATATCCATTTCGTCCACGAAGTATTTTTCATTTTCTGAATTTAGAAATTTTTCCCCTTTGTTCAACTCCATTTGCATCATGATGGACAATCTAAAAATACAATAACAGCACTGAGTTCCATGTGGACTGAGTGTTCATAATATTATTGGAAATTATCTTGTGTGTCTAGTTATGGCGACCTGATTCCTTGGAAGTGTCAGGACCATATCAGACCACTCCTCCTCGTCTTGCTCGAATTCCTTGAATGTTAGCAGTGTCAGTGTGTAAGGAGGAGGACTTGGTCGTGGGAAGTTGTAATGACAAAAGGAGGAAGGGTTACACACTGGATTCCCTCCATGTGTGTAGTGTGTGTATGCGTGGAGTATTTTCAATTTCTTGAGTACTTGAGAGTTGAAACACATGTGTCTCTTCTGATCGCCATAATCTTATTTACTTTGATGATTTGACTCCCTCCGGCTTTCTAATGTGCCACTAACGATGTACTGTTCTTCGAGTGATAGGAGAAAAGAGAGAGAGAGAAAGAGAAAGGGAGAGTCTGGGAACGTGAGTCGATTTCTCTCTTCGCAAATCCCCTGTGATTCCACTAGTTCCACATCCCCTCTTCTTCATACTTGACAATACAACACAATACAGTAGAACACATCCCACACACACACACACTTTCACTCTCCACCAGACAAAAGTCGAGGATCCAAAAAGCTTCTTTTTATTTAACCTACATTTATCTCCATCTCCATGCCGTGCAGTGATGAAGATGCATAGAAGGAGCTTCCCCAAACTTTAGATATTGTATTGTCTGTGCGTGCGTGTGTCTTTCTCTCTCTCTCTCTCTCTCTCTCTCTGTACTTCACATCATCCTCTTCCATGCAAAATCACTCACTCCCTTCAACATTGGCTAAAATTCAATTATAGTCCTCCATCCCAACTAAATTCTTCATACATAAGCGGATTAGAATGCAGCCGTATTATTTTATACACTATTTTTATTGTAGGTGTATAGAGAAAGGAGGAGGGGGAAAAGTACTTTTTAAAAATATACATTACATCTCAATCCTCGGCACTACACATTATTCCTGAGAAGAGTAGAAAAATAATTTAAATTCATGAGCTTATTTATTTCGAGAGAAATTTTCTTCATGTTTGTTTAGACGTCATGTCATACATCATGAATTAATACTCTACACTCAACAATATTTCATTACGTTTTGGTGAAAGGTCGTGTCTTTCAAAGAAATAGAGAGAGAGATGAGGTCAATGTGTAGCTTCAGCTCCTGTGAGATTTTCTGTATGTGTGTTAATATATCATGTTCAAAAATGATATAAAATGAGCTTTGACAGGCTCTTGGAACCTCTGAAGCTTAAATGAAACAATTCATGGATCAATAAAGAAAGACATTTAAGCTTTTCTCTTCAGACTCTCCCCCACTTTATATAGATTATATGGGTCGTGGGGGTTGTCACACTGTCTCTCCATCTTCCTCTCTAACCTAAATAGATGTATGTGTAAAGGGTTTAAATGTAGGAACAATAAAAGGAGGTATGGGCATACCAAAGTCTCTTTGCTCTCCTCGTCGTGCTGATGTATCCACCACATCTTTAGCTGAGAATATCAACCGATTCGGTTTTTCAATATATCCAGTTCACACATAAAGACACACACTGGGATGTACGTATATAGGGGACTCCCACACGTCCTTTTATACCCAGTCACAGGGTTACGTAAATACGTAATGTATTTATCCTCTTGAGAGATCTCTCAGATCTGAGAGAGAGAGAGACAACATCTCGCCGATTGAACAGCGGAATTTACCAAGTCACCAAGTTCGAATTCCGGATTTCAGCTTCTCTCTCTCTCTCAACTTTCTCCAGCCTACTTTACACAGTGCACTTTACACATTCCACACCGTCTTTTACACAGCCATGCTACCCTAGGGAGGAGGAGGATGGATTGAGACGAGAGACATTTATAGTCGTACATATGAAAAGGGAGGATGAATTTTTTCATCCAGGATGATTATCTTATAGTTGATGGTTGTGGAGTTAAAGTGCTGATGATGAGGAAAAAAAAGAAATGTAAATTGAGGACCCATCTTACTCAAATGTACACTCAAAAGAGTGTACACATTATAACATTTGAATAGAGAGAGAGAAGCTTTCTACATGAGAGACGTCAATATTTCCAATTGGGACATTGTCAATTTGAGTGGAAATTTTTAAGGTTGTCAACAGACAAGGGACTGATGAGAGTCAGAGAGAGAGAGAAAGTGTGTGGAAATGTGAGATTTTCACTGAGTTTCTTATTTCTTATTTTCTCCTCCCTACAACCTTCTTCCCCAGACTCCTTCCTCTTGTTTTCTAATTCTGTGAAGGCATCAGGTGAATAATTCTTCACTTGCAGTCCTCTCAGTACATAGTACAGTACAGAGTAGTGCACAAGTACTGTAGGAAGATATTTGTAGTGAAGTCGTGTAGATGATTTTATTATTCTAGTTGATATTGTACCGAAGAGTTTTTCTCTGTTCCAACTTTTCTTCAAGAATTCCCTTCCTCCCCTCAGAACCCACCTCACTCCACATGCATACAATTTAATAAAAATGTCGGGGTGGAATTCAATATTCTTAAAAACGGATGGAGCTGTGTTATTTCCCCCTCTTCCATCACTCCGGATTGAATAACATATCATCAGAAAATGGAGGATGGATAGTCTTTTATTTGGAGTGTTTCAATTCCTCTGTGAGTACGTGTATGTGTGTGTGTGAAATTCTGAGATACTAAAAGATCTCTCTCTCCTGTCGATGAAAATGATGTAAGGAGAGGAATACAAATTATCAGAATAATATTTCTGTATGAATTCCACGTAAGCCCAAAAACTTTTTTTACTGTGTACACTGTATAGTATACTTTCTCTTAGTTCAACCACTTTCACTGCTATGCAGCATAGAAACGGCGACATTCTCGTGTCGTGGTGAATGAAACATTCACCACGATCATTTCCACTTTCCGTGACACTCTTTAAGAGTCGTCCAGAGAAAGAGATGTGAAGTACAACCAATTGTGGAAGAGTAACTCTCCCTCAGTTTTCACTATAAATTCAGCATAAGATTTTGTATTCCAATTGACGCATTTTATAAATTGACTGATTGTAATTCATTGTCATTAAGTAGGACCATTATATTAATTGATTTGTGAAAAAAATGATGTACATGTGTCAATGTTGCTTTGCCTCCTTTTTTATATGAGTGCTACATTTTATGCATGTAGTATAAAAACGGAATGAAACAAGAGTGAGTAGCAAATAAGATGCAAGAGGAGTATAAAAATGTGGACAGGAGAACGATAAATCTTTGAAAAAATGAACTGTCAGGCTATATGTACCTTGAATACTAGGGCATATGTACAGCATGGAAAGAGAAAGGGAGAAAGTCATGGTTGGTTCGGGTTTGAGGAAGTGAACGAAGGATTGACGACGGGGAATAAAGCTTTTATATGTCAGAAAAGAATAAGGACTGAAATTATGAGCTTTTTATATAATATAAGATTTAATGATGTATATATTATAGGATATATTGGGTGCAAGTAGATGGCTACGTAAATTATTAATATTGACAAAGTATAGAATGTATATGTACAGTTGAGATCATCCTTTTCATTGAAAAATGATTCAGTTTCATTCTCAAAATATTCCGTTCATTGATTTTAATGGTTGAATGTGTATGGCTTCATAGGCAGTCTAATCCGGATATTATTATTATTACACCTTTTATACGTATAGATTGGACAGCGAGTAGTACTAAAAAATTTTTAAAATTATTATTAAATGTGCTGGACTATCAAACTTCATTATGATGGTCCGTCTGGACAAGTACATAAATTTTACGGTATAAAATGAAGAAACCTGTTTTCCGCACACACATTTTGGTCAAATGGCAACAAAATTTAATGGAACTCATAACATGGCGGATGTCGAGTCCTACTTTTCACACTCTAACCAGAGAGACTTAATAAAAATGATTTTTGTCAGTCATATTCGTAGAGGATAAGGAGAAAGTATAGAAAAAGTTTTTGAGTCATTAGTCGAAAGTTTTCGAAGAAAGATACTTTAAATAGAATAGAATGTTGAAGGCATTTAAATCGGAGCTCCTTTCTCTCAATTCTCTCTCTCCCTCTCCCTCTAAAATGACATGAGACGTATCGCCAGGAACTGTCCCTGATGATGTGGACTGACTGGAAAAGAGGAGGAGAAAGTGAAGAAAGCTACTACGGTTCTTCTCTCTGATTGTCAGATTGACTCTAATAAATCTTGGCTAGAGGAGGAAGAACCGTCAGCGCCTGTCTTCTTCCTCTTGTTGACTTTCCTTGGCAGTAACTCATGAAGCTTGGATCCATATTATAACATGTTACAGAGTTTAGCAGGATTTTTCCTGCTATGCACAGCATTAAATACATGTTAATATACAAAAAGACTCCCTTGGGTGTGAAAATAAAATGATGGAGAATTTACCTTCAAATCTGTCATCCCACGAATTTTCTCTTTTTCTGTCCGGTAGTTCTACAAAAAATCAAGATGTACGTGACTGTACAAGTTTGAACAGAAAATTGAGGTGTAGAGTAACCAATCAGTGTAACATTTTCGATAAACAATGGCACAACTAAAAATACACGAGAGAAAGATGATTATTAAACAGTAAAAGTAGAAAATTGGGAGAACATAATTAACTTATTGAATGGCAGGAAAGTACTCGACAAACACTCGCAGTCTCTGTTGTTTCCCTGCCGTCCCCGTCCATCCGTTCCCCCTAACATTTTTTGTAGTTTAATTAAAAAGAAGTTTTAATATTATGTAATTATCCTCCCTTTTGTTTTTGCGTGGCCTCTTCCATTTGGCCCACGTGTGTGTCTCATGTTGTTATTGAACAAGGGTGAATGTTCCACATCCAATGTACGATATACGACAAACCCATACACTGGAATAATTAAAGTACATAATTGAGTCAATAGCTCTTTGATGAACCACGTCACGTTTTTAACAAATTAGGATCATTTCCGTTTTTAATGGTATGCCCAAACCATGACATTATGAAGTTGTTCAGAAAGGTTGGCTACAGCTAAAAATAAATATTTGTCCCTTCTACTTCAGTCTTCTCTCTCTTTCTAGAATATGATTTGATTTTGAATTGACCAACGTTTTTGTCCAAAATATGGCCATCCATTATATAAATCGTGCGTCAGTCAAATGAGAAATGACGTCAATTTTTATCCTCTCAAGATGTACATTCGGGAAATAGAGACATTTTAAAGTATTCTTTACACAAACATGATTCTTTTTACTCTAATTGCAGGATGACATAGGAGTGAGTGGAGTGATTGGCTCGGCGGTGTTTAACATAATGTTCGTAATCAGTATCTGCGGTCTGTTGACTCCAGTCCCTCTCCTTCTGAACTGGTGGCCGTTGGTCCGGGATTGTTTCTTTTACATGGTCAGCATTCTCGCTCTTCTAGGGACAATTGCGGATGAATCCATTGAGTGGTAACTTTCTTTTCATAATTGTTTAAAAAACTGTTCAACCACATTCGCTGTGACAATTCCTTTTCCTTTTCTAAACTGTCTCCTTACTTTCTCCACTGTGTTTTGTATGTAGGTACGAGTCGATAATACTGCTCATTCTTTACGCTATTTACTGCTATGTGATGTACATCAATGAAATTCTTGAAGGTATTTTCATTCATTTGATGATCTCATGTGTGTGCGTGGGTGTATGTTGACTAATTATGGATAAAATGATGTAGATTCATAGAAAACTTGAGCGTAGTAATAATACGTATTTTGATTTGTCAGCTTGGGCCCACACACTCCCGTTCAAGTTCCCTGTTCATGCTGTGGTACAAGAAGATGAGAATTCCTCCCTGGTAATGTTTAACAAGCAACCGAAGGCTGGAGCTCCGGGAGCAGCAGGAGGACAGACAACGGCTGGACAGACGGAAGGAGGTACAAATTCTATTGGTGGATATCCTGGAACAACAATATACTTGGATGAGACAGTCAATGGTGAGTTGTAATTAAAAATGAGAGAGTAAGGTATAGAATACATTTTCCTCGAATTCATTATTTGCAAAAAATATTTCTTAGCCCACTTCCTCCTCCGGGTAGGCTTCTGCATCTGAGACTTGGATTTGTGTGTGCGTCATACATTACATTAGTTTAGCCTATTTATTTGACTCTCATCTTGATTAAGCAAAGAGTAGGGTCAAAATTTCTCCATCATATTAAATGTGTGCGTGTGGGTGTGTCAAATAGAGAAAAAGGGGGAGAGAGAGTGGCTAGGGTCATTTCATTCCCGTACATATACAGAGTAACAATAAGTTTGTAAGCCTTCAGACATGATAAGGTCAGATTAATTTTTTTTCATCCTTTGTTTGCTGTATTAAGTCCAGAGAGTAAACGAGGGAGAAAGTCGGCTAGAGGGGGAGAAAGTAAATCTTGTTTTTTGGACCTTTTTTTGGTTGTAACGTTACATCTCTTCTTTGTTATCTGATATGATGACAGCAACTGACGTCATTCGAGAGAAGTCTTTTAATCGTCTCCCTTCTACTCCCATTTCTTTCCTCCTCTTCTTTTTCCCTCCCACTCTGATCTAACAGCTCTTAACTCCAGATGAAGGCTGTGAACGGTTGATCTGAACTGAAAAAAAATTCCAGCACACAACATGCGAACAAGTTTGAATTCCTTTACATTCTTCTGATGTGTGTAAATTGTATTTTGTACAGGGACGACGACGGGGACTGGTGCTGGTGGTGGAGAAAATAATCCTGGAGGGACTCCCGCAGCAAAAATAACACCCCAAACAGAAGGGAATTCAATATTGTCCCAATTTAATCCACCAGCTGAAGGTGGTTTCAAAAGAATTATATGGCAACTTTCCCTACCACTAATATATCTCTTCTACTACACCGTGCCCGACTGTCGTCTCGAAAAATGGAAGTCCTGGTAATTCCATCATGAATATTTTTCAACGACAACGACAACAATTATTCATTTTTTTGTATTTGTAAACTTTAAAATGTCAAAATATAAGCATTTTTTTGCATGTGTACAATACAACAGAAATACTAATGCTCTGTTCGTGTACGTATGTGTATTTTTGAAGGTATGTCGTCACTTTCACCCTCGCAATGCTGTGGATCGCCGTTACGTCCTACATTATGGTCTGGATGATCACAGTGTTAGGTAAGGTGGAAAGTTTTTACAAATTCTTCATCCTTTGATTCTTGTTTTTATACACCAGCATTTTCTGTCACAATAAACCCATTCAAATCCACTTGAAGTCTTCACTGTAAAGTAGTTACGTATGTAAGGTACGGAATAAGTCCTTCTCAAAGAATTGACAAACAGGAGTAAATAAGTAATCGCCATGTGTCTCACACACACACAAAGCTGGAGAACAGCTAGACAGTCAGAGAAAACTTCAAAGATGGGACTGAATCGAGTCCTAATTTCATTTGAGTACAAAATTCTAGTTTTAATTACATTCGTCAAGGGTCCGGGCTGACAAGCGTCCGCCATTTTAATTCAATTAAAGACACAAGTGTATTAGACTTTCACATTTGCCACCGTGTGTCCATTATGTAATTTGTCATAGTCGTATCCTTACATCTGATCTACATAACAATTAACATGAATCGTGGGTGTGATGAGCCACTCCTGCTAATAATATACATTTGATTAATTATTCCGTGTTTTTCTTTTTGAATGAAATGTAGGCTTCACAGTCGGCATTCCAGACACTGTTATGGGCTTGGTAATTTAAAACTATGCAAAAATAAAAGTAAAATACATGCTTGTTACTCTCTCCAAGTCTTAACCTTTGAACTTTTTTTTGTTGAAAATGAAAATCTTCAGACCTTTGTAGCTGCCGGAGTCTCAGTCCCTGACGCCCTTTCATCTCTTGCTGTTATAAAAGAAGGTGAGGAGGATGACATCAAATTTAATGCAATTAAGAATTAAAAATAGAGTCTGATGATAATTATTTACCATCTGTGACAATTCAGGGTTTGGAGACATGGCTGTTTCGAACGCAGTCGGTTCAAACGTTTTTGATATCCTCATCTGTTTGGGTTTGCCTTGGTTTCTCTCCACAGTCATTGTGAATCCGGGTAAGTTAATTACATCATGAGCAATAATGTGGTATGACAACTTATTATGTTACCTATTCAAAATTTAAAAATTATTTCTCATGGTTTCCCTTCTAGGAGTGTCCGTCAAAGTCATTAGCAAAGGTAAATTGTTATCTCTTACCCCCACTAATTTGAAGATCTTCCTTGACTAAATAATTATTTGTTTGGTAGGTCTGACATATTCCACACTTTCTCTGTTGTCCACGGTGGCATTTCTCCTGGTTGCGACACACTACAATGGTTGGAGGCTGGACAAAAAGTATGGTGTGATGCTCATGGTGTGGTACGTACTCTTTATGATCGTCGCCAGTCTGTACGAACTGAATGTCTTTGGAGATTTTAACCCACCGGAATGCTCCTCTGATTACTAACCAGTTTCTTAAATACATTAATTATAATAAAGACAATTTCGAAAAGAGAGGAAGATGGAAGGAGAGCGAGAGAGAGGGAGAGAGAGAAACAACAATTATAAACAATATATAATAAAGAATATTATTAAAGTACTCCTTACTGTGCATAACATTACATTACAAAATAACAAATTTTAACAAGAAAGTTTGTCATTAATACATAATATTATATACATATATTCTATTCTATACCAATCTTGCAAGAAAAGTGAATCACAAAAGATTTTAAATAAGCAAAACATTCAAAACTCTATTACATTACATATTTATTATTACGTATTACGGCAAAAAAAGATTGTTAATATTGTGAGCACTTGTTATTATTATGATTACGGGAAATCAAATTTATTAATTAGAATGAAAAGAACGTCTTTTAAACGACAAATTAGCGTGTTTCTCGCAGGCAGAAGAGATACGTAAATATCCGTTCACATCACTGCAAAATTTTAAATATATATGTATGTATATGCAAGACTTTATTCTTTAGATGGATGATGTTAGTAGTACTAACGTCATCATTTTCCTTATTCTTTAATTGTGTATCTAAACTTGTACAAAAATCGTTCAGTACTTATTAATTTGTATATCCTAGTCATTATGTTTTGAGACGTAAAATTTTACTCGTTGGAAAAAAAATTCATCATTCCTCGCGGAGATGAGAACAATTGTTGTTGTGATATATGAAATATACAATTAATTACGATTATAGTCGCTGGAAAATCAAGGTGAAAGTTTTTTGAGTGGCTTGTAATTTTGACAGCCAAAAAAATTTCTTTGGTTTCCTCCACGAGGAGAGAGTAAAAAAGAAAGGGAAAATGTGTGTCTGTGTCTGTACACACACACATTGTCAAATGATGGTGATGTAGAAAATAATGTTACTATTTAAAAGGATTACTGTGACATGATAGTGTGATTGACACAATATTATTTTAAAAATAAATCTAAGTACTGATCAATTTAAATGCTTAAAAATATTATTGTAAGTGAAAGATTTACCAAAATGTAAACAGACCTACTATTTACCAAGCACGATAATAATAACTTCACATTGATACGGATTGAGAAAGCAGCTTAAGATAAATACCTAAATGAATATTCTACGAATGATATGACCAGACAATGACAAGACAAATATGATCAATGAAAACATTTTTTCCAGTTTTCATTCAAGATTCAGCTTACTACACACGTTACGATACGGTCAAAGTAATTTTGAATGAGAATTATTACAAAAATGATTACAATCTTTTGTCATATTTTCCAACTTTGAAAAAACAAAGACTCGTCAGAGTTTACTGGGGAGAAAGAATGATAATGATTATAGTTAGTGCAGTGAATAAACAACTAAGGGAAATGAAATGAATGGGTATTATCTTCACCCTAATTCTTATTAAAGGACTTAAAGGTCAAGATTTTTAGTCATATTTCCTGTACATTGATTTTGACACTAATGTTTTTGTTAATTGACTCAATGCCAATTTCCTTACACCTTTTGTACATCTTAAATTCTTTTCTCCATGAACTGGAATGGCCACAGTTATGAAGAAACGTCTGGACAAGAAATGTACGAGGAGGAGGATAATAAAATTAGGAGATGAAGGATGTAGATTAATATTTGAGAATGGAGAGAAATTATGACAAAAAGTTTTCTGCATGAATGGTAAAAAAACATTTCAACGTAATTAGTCTGGAAAAGTCGGCAGTTTCAGACTAGTTGCAAATTGAAATTCACATCATGCACAGAAGCTGATCAAAATTTTCAACATGACGACCCCTTCCACTAAAAAATTGACATTCGGCATTGTCGGAAAAAGAAAAACTCAATGTCTTGTTGAAAAATTTGTCGTTTCGTCAGAATTTCTCCTATACACTTTCTCTGTACTTTCTCCTGGAAAAGGCAGTGTGTCAATATTCTCTAGTAATGACTCATTACTAATGAGACAAAAATTATTTTTTGTATTTTCCAGAAAAGTTTAATCACGTACAGGATAATGGTGAATGAATGAAATACACGCAAGTAATTATTAAGTTTAATATGTAAAAAAACAATAAAAGTAAAATTTAATTTGTACACTAATAATAATTCTACACGTGGCCCATTGAGAAATAGTGAGACAATATTTGCATAATATTTGAACATGAATGTGAAAGTAACTTTGCGACAATATATGGACGCTACTTACTATAAATACTGATATATATTATTATTATGGAATTATAACTCTATCTATACTGACATGGGAGTTAAATTTTTTTAAATCATGAAATTAAAACTCTATCGTAATCTTCTATAAATGAATGCTGTTTTGACTATAAAGAAAAGTCCTTTGGGAATTCAATGACCTGTATAAGTTTACCACAATTCAATTAGACAAATGAGAATCGGGTATGATTCTCTTGTTGACCGCATTGTAAATAGTTATAGTTAGTGAATTATAGACTGCCACTCTTCTACCAACTTAGCAAGTATATTAATCTGTCCAAAAAAAAGAATTTGCAGGAAAATGAAAAGTTAGTATTTGACAGTGAATGGCACAAAATATACTTTACAGGTACATACGTAATTAATTATTGTTAATGTAGTTATACACATGAGAGGGAAATACATTTGAACCTCTTGGAGAAAGTTAGCAGGGGAAAGTAGAAGTCACATGTGTATTTATACAACAATGTAATTCCCTTCTTTCTGTATAGATAACCCAGTCTGCATACTTGATTTCAAGTAGGGATATTTTTAAGAAAATGAACAAGACATGTATAAAGTGTAAAAACTTCTGTTTGAGCTAATTTAACAAAATGACAACACAGACGGTCACTTCACCGCGGCTCTGAGATCTTGACAATAATTAGTGAGTACTTTTAGTTAAGGCGTAATGTTCAAAATGTTACAACATTAAATGAATAAATAAGAAACATGTATATAGTAGTTCTACTATTCTAATAGTCACTTGTGAATACAAATGTTCTCCATGTTTGAGGAAAAACTAAACCTTACGTGTTAAATGTACACATGTGTTCTGGTATGTATCTTGTTAAAATGCACTACCCAAGCTTTTTTCTACAATGTCACTGTCACTCGTCATCGTTTGAAAAGGCAAGGTTTGAAAGATGCCATATTATGCCAACATGAAGAACTATGCATTTTATATAGTCTACTTTCAAGTGGTGTAATCTTACTATATTTTTAATTTGGTCGTCTCTTTCTAGAGTAATAACGTGAGAGCGGTAAATAATAGAAAAAGAATGACAACACTAATTAATATAAAAGTAATGTAATGCATGTTTTTATTGGTTTCCTTTGCTATTTATGTAGTATACGTAGTACTAGTAGAATTTTTGAGCAAGCACTTAAAATTCAATTATGTATTAGCCATGTCATTTTAATTTTGCAATTTTTCACTAATGATATTATTATGTCTTCGTCCAATCCTGTGGAATGAATATGTACGTACGTATTTGTACTATATCATTAAATATTTTTTATGTGTCTGTATGTAGTTTGTTATAGTGAGTAATTTGTAGAATTGACACATCACTTATAATTATGAAATTTTAGGTTTAAGCACGCTGTGAGCACAACAATACACGGATATATTATAGAATTCCAACATTGTATATATGCTTGTATATATAATATATATTTACATAACTCTAAAAGTAAAAGTCAATAAGTATGGAAATAATAATAATAAAATAAAGAATAGATATTCATCGTGTTACTGTGTTAACTCGACACTCTCACTGAGAGTCTCAATCATAATGAAGTGTAAGTTGAAAGTAGGAAAATATGTAAGGAAAGTTGTGTAAGAATAATTCCATAATTATGAAACTTTTAATTTTCATCAAAATGTAACCTTTCCTCCCTCCTGCATAACATTGAATTGTAAATGGTTGTCAATAAATAGTTTACATAGTAAAAGATAAAAGGATACTACCTACATAAATAAATATATAGGGATTTATAGCATTAATAGGGTTAGTAAGGAACTATTACTAAGGTAGAGGACATTAAGTCATGCTTTTTTACAACGCGTTGACTTTCTCCTCACCCTCTGGTTGCCGCAGTCCAAATTTTGACACTATAAATTGCATTGCCATGTGCATGTCATTTATTATTGGTATTAGATGATATATTATTAAAGTCATTGTGGTACCAAAAAAGAACCTTTTTGTCAATATTTCGTGTGTTCCGTGTTCATGGATATTGTACTGTTGTACACTTTTATGATTGTCAGTAACTGTTGTTTATTAAGTCTCCTCGTTCACTGTAAACTGTTCGTTGATTGTAACAATAACATGAACCTCCTCCTAACCTAACAGGTACACACTACACACCCATGTCCTTACCTAATATGTTTGATACTTGACTGACTCGAGTGTCTATCATTTGTCGTGAACATTGGATGTATTTATCATATTATTAAACTTTTTGTAAGACTCTAAATATGAAACTTTGATTTTATTCAAGAATTCATTAATTGGGGTGATCCAAAACTATGTTGCATACTCCCTTACTTTAACCATTACACAATCCAGAGTGAAATGAAAGTTTATAATTTACAATCTACAACATAAAATGTCCTCTTTATCCTTAGATAATGCTGCATTATAGAAATTTCCTTTTTAAAATATGGTCTAATGTCACAAGTTAGAAAGTAAGGAAATGAAAATGATAAAGGTGAGCTTCTTAAATCAAAAGTAATTTAATACATGGTTATCATCCATGATTAATGAGTATGAAAAGTGTAAGAATTGTATTTAAAAATGAGTATAGAAATGTTAGCAATATGTGACTTTTCTTGGGATGCTGACAATGAAAAAGGGAAATGGAAAAA
>WJFB01000558.1:0-56205 GCA_009870185.1 Pygmarrhopalites habei
CAAACTGAAGGAAGTCCAGAAAGCATTCCAGCCTGTCATGATGAAACTCCATGGCCAGGGACAAGGTCAGGGTCAACAGCCGAATGGAACCGGAGATTACTCCTCTCATAATGGTTACTCTTCTCATAATGGTCCGACCGTCGAGGAAGTTGACTGAATTAGCTAATCCTACAAACTATTTATCCAGCATTTACTCTCTGTTGTAATTTATATCGACTTAAGAAACCAAGAGACTTTTTTTGTTATCTCAGCGTGTAATAATTGTTACAATTTTTTGTAGTTTCAAGTAAATAAAAAAATTAATTGTAATTTCACATTTGATTTAAAAAATTTCATTTTTCTTCGTCATTTCTCAGTGTAATCATGGATTCATCAAACTAAAGGCACAAGGCAGATCGTACAAAATTCCAAGAGCACGATTCCATAAAAATCATCTCATTACAATTGTTAATTGGTAAATTCCATTAATATTGACCTAGGACAGTCGAAAATCTTATATTGAGTCCCGATTAAACCGAAGTGACACCGATGGACCACATCAGAGAATTCCATGAAAATGCTTTCATTGTAAACAATGGAATAGCAGACTCTCAGAACCCTTGAAACGGACATGAAGGTCGCTTTGCACTTTATCAGTCAATTAAAATACGTCATTGTCCTTTTGATGAGTTCTATTCAAGTAATTACTAAATCACGAGTAACGTTTCGTGAGCTTCCAGCCGACTAGCAATAATTGACAGGATGAAAAGGAGTTTTTCGGGAGGGACAATCACGGACAAGAATCAAGGGTAAATGTCTCGCTGTCTCCCAGGTTTTAAAGGTACTTCAAAAAATGGATTTCAAAACGAACTCCATCGAACCCGTAATATTTAACTTTTGATGTCTACGAAAATATTAATTTGTAGGAAGGAAGAAGGTGCAATTCAGCTCATCCTCCAAACCAGCCAACACTTACGGTTATAATAATCTTGACAATCCTCTCCCAAAACTTTTCCAAGGGTCAATTGCAGATTGTTCACCTCCCACCAAACGGATCGTCATGAATTCAAACCTTTTTGGAACAACAACAACAACCTCTTCTCCTTTCTCTCAAACACCGACATTCAATTTTGGAAATCCATCATCCACATCTGGATTCAGCCCTGGTCAAAATGTTTCTCAATTTCAGTTTGGAAACATGACCTCCGCTCATTCTAATGTTGGGTCAATGTTTGGGTCAGGAAATAATCAGCAAACATCGTCCATGCAAACAAATCCTAAAAATTTGTTCAATTTTCAAACACCATCGACATTCAATAGTTCAGGAAAAGAAAGGTCAAGTACGTCGGGATTCTTCAATAATCCTGGCCCATTCGGGCAGTCACCGAATCCTCTTTGTTTCGATTCCATTCCTACCACCACAACAAATCCATTGGGAACAAACAATATTTTTAGTAATCCCTTTCAAAAACCATCTTCTACAACTACAAATGTCACTCCATTCAACTTTGGGACAGGTCAAACTGCAACTAGTCAATCACCATTTTCTTCCTCCTCATTTTTTGGAACAAATTCTCCAGGAATCGGATTTCCATCCAGTAATATATTTGACACTGTCAAAAATACAACTGTTGGATTTTCACCCACTCCGACTAACCCCACAAGTCCAACAACAACATTCAATTTTGGGAATTTGACCAATTTGTCCCAGAAATCACCAGGACCATTTGGAATGACCCCGACAAACAATTCCATTTTTGGTACACCATCTCCACCACAAGGACATTTCGGATCAAATCCAGTTAATAATTTTCCATTTGGTACTTCAACCAACTCTACAATTCCAAGTGGTCAGTCAATCAACGGGTCATGGGGTCAGCAGTCAGACAATTCAAAACCATTCTTTTCATCCAGTCCCATGTTCCCAACTACAAAAATTGGTTGTTTTGGTTCACCTCTCACAAATGGACAAATTAACCCATTAAGTTCTATCTTCGGTTCGGGTTCTACGGGGATTTCTTTTGGAAATGGAAATTCTGGAACAAGCCCTGGTGGGATTTTTGGTCCAAATAGTTTGACTCCCAGTCAGACTGGAAATATATTCCCTTCATTAGGAAATCTGAGTTTAGAACCTACCCGGGTAGAAATAGGGAATCCATATTTTTACATCATGGCAGCAAGTGATCCATACTGTGCAAGTCCCTATTACTTTCAAAAGAGGACTGAAAGTCAATCTTTGAGGGGAGTTAAATCAACAGGGTCATTTGGTAAAATCCAAACAACTTCCCGGAAACGTCCTTTTGTTCGTTCCCAACAGGGATTTGAGGTAAGACTTTGCTACCCTGTAAACCCGGGTTTTTTCTTCATCGCAAAAGTCTTCACAATAATAATATCCGGTGGCCAAATTTATGTGTAATTTTTATCGATGCGAGTCATAATTTGCAAAAAATGTTTATTTAGGATTTTTATCGGAAAATTGGGAGTCACCTCACCAAAACTAATGATAGGACCAGGAATCGGTGTGAAAAACACAAAGGTCATGATCCTCAAAACTGGAAAGATGATGTCCTATGGAAATCGAAACGAGTCAAGCAAGACATTTTTGATCCTCCTCTTCGACGTCCCTTCTCTTGGTGCAACATGACCGAAATGTCGAATCGGAAATTGTAAAATTGTGTAATTTTAATTCAAAATTGGATGTTTTACAACATCCCAGCGGATGACATAATTTTTGACAAAGTCAATGACATCATGTCATGTAGACAACAACAAGGAGAAAAAAAATGAATGAGGAATAAAATTTTGTCGGGAGAGAGAGAGAATAATTGACTCATTTTTGGTTGACAACAATCAAATAGTTTAACAATTAAATAGAATTCCGATGAGTGAGTCAAGAAAATGGTATCTGACTTACCCCTTCTCGATCCCATAATAATAATTCCAGCTAAATAATGATAGTAAAATTACAACAACAATCCTATTATTAATGAGACCTCCATTGTTTTGATTTATGTACGTTCTTGGAGTGTTTAGTGAAAAACAATTTTTTATTTTTGCATTCATGCATCTCCATCATCTTGAGAGAGAATCAAAAGCATTTAAAGTAGACTACTTTAAGTTAAAGTAGTTTGAGACTTTTCCCGTGTCCAAATTATTTATTTACTTTTACGAATCTCCTGTCAAACTCGACATTTGCTACATTTCTTCACAGTTCACGTGTGTTTGTGTGCGTCTACAGTTCCTCCTTCCTGTCTGGATTTTTGTGCTCCTTTGCCAATTTTTGGCAAGAAAATCCACATGCAAAAAAATATTAAACTCCCGTGTAATAATATAGCACGTCACTCACAACCCAGTTATTTTGCACAATAGTAACATTTTCCACGATCATCCCGTGTTTATTATTATTAGATCCTCGTCAAGTTGATTCTCCTACTAAAATAATTTTAATATATGACCTTGTCCTAATTTTCCTTGTTTCCCTGCTTTCCGAAAATCCGGCAAATCGTTTGTTGCAGGCCACCCGGAGACTGGGCTGATTTTTTTGCGTGAAAAATCAAGAAAACTTGTTTGTCAAATTAGTCGAAAAATCAATTTTTAGTAGTCGACAATGAGGAAGAAGTTCATTCTACTCTATTTTTCAGCCTCGTTTCTCCTTTTGATAGTTTTGTGAGCAGACAATAACACAATTTTTCAACAAGACATTCACTTTTAAAATTTCCAATAAAATTATAAATAATATAATGAATGATTTGTTGTCCTCAGGAACGGAGTTGACTGTCTAATCTTTCCACAAATACAATATTCTCAAGATGATGACCTGTTTCATGGAGGAGGGATGAGATTTCGGAGAAATGCGAGGGCTTTTCGAGGAATTGGGGGAAGTCAAAGAGAAGTGCTGATACCGGCCAATTATAATGTTTTCGAAACACCGCCTACTCCAAATGGTTCATCCTTTAAACTAATTTTTTGAATTATTCAATTTTTTCCATACCCCTCGACAACTTTTGGTGAGGGTAGTTGGGATTTATGCTAGATTAAAGGTCAGGGGTCAAACTGCACACAAGCAATCCTTCGTTGAGATGACAACGAAGATTCCCGCATGAACTTTTTCAAAAGGATTGACAATTTCAGATTGTTTTTTATTTGAAAAGTTGAACTTTGATTTCAACAGAATACACCATAACAACAATAATTGAAAATTTCAAGTTTCGTCTTCAGCATTTTTCAGTAACCACCAATACAATAATGGCCGCCTTAGATTTTCTTTGTTTTGTCCTTTCCCAGATGAACCTAACAGAGTGAATCTTTCGATAATAATCCTGGGAATCCGAGGGATCAGTGAAAAAGATGAACAAATCACTCTTGAAATGAATATGAGGATGTTTTGGCGTGACCCAAGACTTCAACATTTGGCTAGTGCGGCAGACAATGAAACTTTTGTTGTTCTCAATCCAAATCTACTCAGTGAAATCTGGCATCCTGATATATTTATCGGTGAGTTCATTTCAATTCAATAAATGATTCATAAATCTCTACTTTTCTCATTCGAAAGTTTCGAATCGAAACACATTTTTGATCATACAGATCACGCCATAGCGGTGACACAACCTTCAGTCATCACGAAACCCGCTTCTTTGAGGATTTACCCGGAGAGTGTCATTCGTTATTCATCTAGGTACATAAATTGTATACTAAAAGCATAAATATACATGACTGTCAACATCATTTTGTTGTATTTGTAGACTATCAGTCACAGTTTCTTGTAGAATGATGTTCAAGTATTATCCTCTGGACACGCAAAGATGTCGAGTTGAACTGAAATCCTGTAAAAAATTTTAATTTCCCCGATTTTCCACATAATAGTTCAATAGATTATGTAGTAATGATTTTGATGAACATTATTTTAGATGCATATCCAAATAAAATAATAGAATTGGGTTGGAAAGAACAAAAAGGATCATTTTTAGCCTATCAATTAAACATCCCAAATTTCGATGTGGAGTTGGATCAAAATAAAAATAGAAACTTTACAACTAGAACTTCATCAGGTGTGAATAATAATTTTTAAAAATAATTATTCTGGTTTAACAATTGATGAAAATAAAGAATCAGTGCATTTTTTTTTAAAAATCGTCTTAAGCCGTCTACTCCATCTTGGAATTTACGATAAAGTTGGAACGTCACATCAGTTACCATTTGATCCAGACTTACCTCCCAAGTTTAATATTTTTGACTGTCTCTTGGCTTTCATTCCTCATTCCGAAGGAGTGTGTCCCTGAAAGAGTTGGCTGTTCAATGATGACCCTTTTGGCTTTAACCGTCATGTACGGTGCAGTCGGGTGAGAGTTCAAAACCTCTTTTTTTTATTTTTATCCTGATATCAAAATCAAATTTAAATTATACGATAATTTTTTGTGTGTGATTTTTGAGCAGTCAAAGAATGCCGAATGTGAGTTACCTGACAGCCCTTCATATATGGATGGCCACTTGCATCGTCTTCGTCTTTTTCTCTCTCATGGAATTCACGGTCGTTCTCAAGTAAATCATGTTTTCTTACTAAAAGTAGTAAAAATGTATTTTTCATACATTAAAAAATTGTTTTGACTCATTCTCTAATTTTAAAATATTATTATTACAGACTGGTGGGTTTAGAAAAAGCTGCTGCTTTGGAATCCACAGCAAAATTGTCCAGAAAGTCTGGTCAAGTTGATAGGAGATATGAAAATGGGATTGAGATGAAACAGAACAATTCACCTGTGACATTGACGACGGACAATGAGGACAGCATCACAGTACCCGGGTCACCTCCTCATCCTCCTCCACCCCCTTCCCCTGCCTCCGAACTCTCTTTATCATCCCCACTGGAGAAAAAGTACAATAGGATCATCAAAAATTTGGAGTATATTGCACCACGTGCTCTACCATCCCTCTTCCTCTGTTTCAATCTCATTTACTGGCCATGGTTGTACATTTACTGTTAAAAGTGTGCATTTACCCTAATTATTACACAATTTATCCCAACGAATGTTTAACTAATGAACCCTCTTAAATGTATTTAAAATGTAAGTAATGTATAGTACACAAAAGTACCACCTACTCATCCAGTTTTTTTTGTGCACTGATTAATCATACCTCAATAATAAATAAAAAAGCATTTCATTTTTGTAGATTAAAACATGGGAAATCCTTATCTTTTTTTTGTTCTCTCTCTCACTCACTTTTGGCACACTATCGCGTATCATAATAATTAAGTATGCACAGGTAAAATCATCATTTTATCTACTTGACTTGTTGTATGTAAGTAACATACTTCATGACAGGATAAAACTTGTAATTATATTCATATAATATACATAATCCATTTGCATCGAATGTCGAATGAAAATGTGCTAATGGGATTGCATAATGATAATGATACATATGATAATACTTGTGTGTGCGTGTGTCTGTGTGTGTCTGTGTTAGAAGGGGAATTACAAGATTGACGACACAGAAAAAAATTCTAATTTTGTACACTTTCATCTTCCTCTTCCTCCCAATTCCTCCTCTTCTCATTTTACTTCCAAATTCGTATCCTCATTATTGTTGTTTAATTTTAACTCTTATCCCATCCTATCAGTCTTTTTTACAAGTTATGCCTGTATTTGTTTGTGTGAGATAGAGAGAGAGAGAGAGGGGCAATTTCATAAATTTTTATAGTATTTTTATATGGGGTAACCTTGAATTAATCTAAACTATAGATTTTTATCTGTCAGGTGATTTTTGTTCCATAAAAATTCCGATCCCCCCACAAACACAGATCCTGTCAACGTTTTTGGGACAACAAAGCGGAGAGTCGTTCAGCCTTGATTGTAAAACATGAAGAGTCAATACCTGAACTAATTTTGTATTATGCCGTGACATACACTCAATTCAAAATTATAGATTAAAATCGAAATGTGGAAAAAAATTTACGAACGTCTGTGTCCATGTTTTTTGACGAGTGAGGAAGAGGAGGACCCTTCTTGGTCCACATCCGCAGTGTATACCAATGAAGCTTTCACTCATGAAGAACTGCCGGGGGTCACGAAAGGTCTAGGAAATACTTTGGTAATAAAAATAAAATTCATACTTATTAATTTTTTGTAATTACACTAATTAAAGTATATGTGTATGATAGATCCTGTCCAAAGTATTTGACTTCCTCCCTCTAAACGATTTATTCATTTGTCGTCTCGTGAGTCATCAATGGAAGAGAGAATCATCAAACATTCTCCGAAGAAAGGCGGATCCAATTTGGTTGACCTCGGAAGACATCCCTGTATTCAACAAAATGATGAAGAATACGGACAATCCTTACTCTCGTTTTGCACTCCATTTACTTGACCCCTCCCCAACACTCCGGATGGATTGTAGAGCATTTTTAGATTTTTTCCGAGTGACTCTCCTCATTCTCCGAATATACGAAGAGGATGTTCCATTCCTTGTTCCAAATCTAAAATTTGCTGTGGGTTTGGAAACAATCCTCCTCCTCATCACCAAGAGTGACCCAACAACACCTGGATTAAAGAGTCGTCGAAAATATGTTGAAGATTCAAAATTGTCTAAATTTAAAAATGAACTCAAACTTCCTCAATTGACTGAAGTTCGATTTTCAATTAATCGAATTGAAGGGGAAGAGTGTAGAGTAGACAAATGTGTGACTGAAATTATTAACAGTGGTCCAATCAAAATCCTGGATTTTTCCAAATGGGATAGTTGTATGGAAAATATTTTCCGTTTTGGAAATTTTGAACAAACTCATCAACTCAGTTTGGGTTTTATGGATAATTCTCAATTGGACCTACTAGCCAGTAAACTCATGCATAATCTTAATTATCTCGAATTGAGCCTCACGGCTGATGTGGAGGATTCGACACTGTTTGAAATTTTCAAGAAAACTTGTACAACTCTGGAAATTTTACATGTATCCCATGCTGGACCTCACAGTGCATTTTATATTCCTCATCCGATGAAATTGAAAGCTATCGTTTTGAAAGGATGGAATGGACCAATACTCCTTGATTCTGTTGTACTTAATTGTACTAAATTAGAAAAATTAGATTTGGAAAATTTTAATCCGGATAATATTGTTGTACACTCGTCATCTCAACCTCAGTCAAGTTTACTCAAACATAATGGACTGAGGAGACTTGGATTGTTGTATGAAGGGAACTTCCCTAAAAGGAAAATAAAAGGGGTTCTCAAGAGACTTTTACCCAAATTTCCAAATGTTAAAGGTGACACAAAAATTTAGGTTCATTTTTCTAGAAAATAAAGTTTAAGAGATTCTAATAATTTTTGTTAAAATTCCAGATTTTTACTCTGCTGCCGAGACAGATGATATTTTAGAATTGATTTTGACGAATATAAGTCGGGAAATGGATTCTATTTTTTTGGATTTCTCCATGGAGGTGTCGGACGGGAGTTTTACGGGAATACCCCTTGATCTTCTGGAAGCGAGTCAAGAGGAAGAGGCTGAACGACTGGAATGTGGCTGCTGGTACTGAATTTATGAATATATGATAGAAAGTTAATCAGTGCAATTATTTTTTCGCTATTCTAAATGTACTTTTGATTTTCAGGGTTCTCAAGGATGCAAAACTACATAGGAAACATCCATACATTGGAGACTTGAAAAGTAAGAAAAGAATTTCTTTTTAAGAAATTATGCAATTAACTTGCATGATACATAGATTGCTGTTAAAATTTTGGGACATTTTGTACAGAATTGCAACAATTACACATTTCCATAGAGGGTGGATCTCAAATGTCCAATTTGTCCATACATCATGGGATCGTGGACTTGAAGGAACTCAAAATTCTCAGACTGTATTCGAAGGTCAGTCAGAAGATATTTTTAATTTACAATTTACATACAAGTAAAAAGTATTCAAAAAGTAAATGATTAAACGCATTAATACAGGGCATCCATTGGTGTTTGAAAGCAATTGGAGATAATCTACCAAATTTACAACGGCTCTACTTGAAGTCACAAAGACTGTATAGGAACAGTGAATTGACCTACTTGATGGAGAAAATCCCAGGACTAGTAATAGAATTCAGTGCTGACTCGGGGTATTCACACCTCGTTCAACGAAGTTCAATAGCTTAGAGATTATTTTGTATTAGCTAGTAAGTACTTTTGCTACCATGATTTTTCGTAGGACTGAAATGGAACACACAATTTTGACAATGATTTTTATAAACGAATTAGGTAACCCTCTTGAAAATATATATGAATCTTATGATTAGATAAAGTTTTACCCTTGACATATATTCTGTGTTCAGCTAGACATAAACAGTCAAGGAATAAAGGATTTGAATTTTTATTTTGTTTTTTATTGTAATTACCTAATTTTCAAGAGTATGAGAATCTTTTCCAAAGTTTTCCTAATTCAGACTGATTTCTATGTAATTCATTAATCACGTCCTATGTAGGTAAAAGTCAGAGTCGGGACATGAGGAAAGTAACGAAGGTGGAGAGAAGGATGAAGATTGTCTCGGATTTTACAAATCCAGTCCCACTCCCACTTGTCCCAGTGTAAGCATACCCAGACACAGAGCTTCCGGGGATTGAAGATGAAGAGGAAATCCCATGCCAGTCCTTTACCTGTCAAGAAAAATGAACAAGAAAAATGTGTACTTATAATTTTTTTTACCTGAGAGTGAGAGAGAAAGTAGAAATATTCATAGAAATATTTACCTTAAAATCGGTCCCCGCTGGTATCAGATTTCCTCCAACTCCCCCGTTGATGGCATCTCGAATAATACTATTGGGGTCATTTGACCCTCCAGTCAGTACTATGAGGGTCATTAAGACGAGTCCAAACATAAAATGTTGATTGATCCTTCCCATTTTGAAAATTTTGTAATATTCACAATAATACTTTGTCTATGAATGTGAAAGTAGAGTTTTCTTTTCTGGTCAGAATTGTACTGAAACTTCTTATTCCAGAAAATTATGATGATAATGGTTATTCAAAAGAATGTAAAGGAGAGAGAGAGTGAGTAATTTTACAATAATCGTATGAAAGAATTATAGGTAATCATAGTCATTAGCTGGTTGTTGAGTACTGGAAAGAAGAACAGGGAACAATCTTCGTCAGACTGTGTGTCATTGATGACACAGAATACTCCCTAATTGTCACAGTACCTAATGAATATGGTAAGAGACAATTATGCTGCACACACAAATTGTGTGATACACTGGAATCAAAATTCAAAGTAAAGACAAACTGTGACTCTGTATTCCTGCATAATGTTTGACTAACGACTTTGTTATTCAATTTGACTACTGTTATCAGTCCTAATCTGACTACATATTATCTAACTCTTAATTTACTGTCTGTTACTCATAGGCCCCACATTATGAGTCACCTACTTTTCATGTTACACAGATAAATGCATTGAGGGAAACGAAGATACTTTGTAGAAATTATGTGGATCAACATAACCTACATCATGTAGGCTACATGCAACTACTTTTTCTGTAACTTTATTTTCTAAAGTTGAAATGCAAATCTTTTTAAAAATCATGCGACGACGAAGGATTGATTACCAAAGGTAATTTACGTCTACTTCGAGTGAATAAAATATCGAGATCAAAACATTATGTTTACGAATCATGCAAAACACAAAAAAACATGCAAAAACACAAAATACTACTACAAAGTAAAATAGTAGGTACTGAGAAAAATTGTTTAAAATCAAAAACTATACGATGAGGAGGGATCATAGTCCATAATCAATCCGTGTTGTTGTTACTGTTCAAGTTGAATCCAGTTAAATAGGGTAGAATTTAGCCCATGGGAAGTTGATCGAAGGGTACATGAAAGTCAAAATCTTCAGGGAACAACTCTTCAGCCTGAGGATAAATCAAATGGTAAACTTGCCGAATAGTGACCTCGGCTATCTTAATTTCTTCAGCTACTTCCTTTCGTGATTTCTGGACAGTGGAAGCCTACAAAAATCAAGGAAATGACTATTCAAGTGCCCCTTATTTAGCTTTTAATTAATCTGCATAGTATCATACTTTTAAAGAGAAGATGTAATCAAGAGGATCTTTAATTACCTGAGAGGCCATGTAAATGGCAGCCGCTGCAATTGAGACTGGAGATCGTCCTAAAACCAAGTCATTGTGAACTGCCCTTTTAGCAATGGTCATTGCAGCATCCGTGACATTTTCCGGTAGTCCAAGATTTGTGGCATATCGAATCACATATTCATCTGAAGTACTCACATCAGTAGAAACGTCCAGACCCTTCTCAACAAGCTTGAAGCAACGACCAATTTCCTTCTTGGAAATTTTACTGTATTTCTTATTACTCTCTTGAATCTCTTTGCAACTTCGTGGCTGTCCATCCTCCTGCATACCAGAGTATGCAAAATTCGAAAATTATAATATGTACTTACATACTTGATAGTGGATATACCTAGACTAGGTCTGTGGAATCCACAGTGTGTGAATTCAATGTGCAGTTTTTACCAAGTAAGTAAATATAAAAAATAAAATGTGGGCAGTACCTTGCAGGCAAAGTAGAGACATGCAGCTGCAATAGCGTATTTCCCGTGACCTTTCAGAATACTCATAGCAGCCACCTTCTACAAAATAAACAAATGAACAACTTTGTTTCAGAAGTTGTTGTTGTTTGTAACGACAGTTTTTCAAGAATATTCTCTCTCAATTTTCCATTTAAAAATGTCAAAATTTGATTACCTTATTAACTTCGTCGGCTCTCGCTTTAATCTTCTTCGAGTACACGTTGTGGTTCTCTGCCATTATACCGGATTCAGTGACCAAAGTACCCGAAAAACAACGACAAAAAAATCGGAATTTTGGGCGGCTCGAAGTTTGAAAAAGTTCCTATGCTTTTTTCTGTCTTTTTTCAATGAGTAAATGCGACACAAAAAATTTTTTGGCTTTATTTTCAAAAACGACGCTAAAAAATGATTGATTCAGTTACAATTTTATTAGTTGAGGTTGTAGGAACATTTTTGGCTAATTTATTTATTCTCAAACTTGACTTTCAGTCAATAAAATGAATAAATCAAGATTAACAAACATTGTGTGAATGAGTAAAAGTAGCATTATTTACATAATTTCTATAAATTCGAAACAATTACGATTATATTTTATAATTAATGTAACTTGAATGGAAACAATATAAGGAACAAGAGTTGACTCATTAAAGAGGAACTTAGGTTGCATTCAGACAATTTACTTGTCTTTCATAACTTACACAAAAATCATTAAATATTTAAAGCTATAAATTTATTTTACTTTAAGTAGGTAATATCGTTTGCGAGGTTTTAATCTAAGGTGAGTAGGTAATGAAACAGTAGAAAATTCTACAATAATTATTGTACACAATCATAAAAAACTTGTCAAGATTACGAGCTGAGAACAATTACTTCAAAAAAAATTGTCCTATATTTATTTCAGTCAAAAATCAGTTCCACTAGTTAAATGTTTTGAGTTCAAGAAGAATGAAAAGTTCTCTTGCTGAATTCAATACCTAAAATCCATTAATTTATTCTACCATCAGTCATTTACTACATAAATGTATTGCTTAAAAAAGGTGTTTAGTTAGTGACTAACTGTTAGTCCTCAAATTAAGAGAAAATCATTTCATGATATATGTAAAATCCATATTAAATTTCAGCAAGAAGAGAAATTTCGGAACTATCATCCTTCCCATGATGAAGGATCTCCTCTCCTCCTCCATGTCCATTAGAAAAAGTCTTTTTGCTCCCAGTCTCAGTCAGTTCTAAACTAAAGTCACAACCTGAATTTCTTTTAGTACCAATGTCACAACTACTCGAGTTGCCCTTACAATTATCCGAAAACTTGACCACACTCCCACTCCTCTGTTGTTGTTCATCCTCTTCTTCGTCTTCATCCTCATCTTCTTCTTCCTCATCCAACATCCTTTCTGGTGCCTTATTATTGCCACCACTCTTTGTGCACCTCATTCGAGGAGTTGGCTGTGGGAAATAACCTTTTGACCCCACATGACCACAACCACCACCATTAGAAGAAGATGACCCCCCAGGACCCAAAGTCATGCTCTTAGTAGTGGCATGACCTGTACAATGTTGATGAGGATAGGGTGACTTACAATAATGATTATTCCTCCCACCTCCTTGATTTTGATGACAAGACCCAGAAGAGGAGGATGCAGCCATTTGTCTGAGAAAACTCAACATATTCTCTGCCTCCTCTTGTAAATGTTCATGACTCGCTTTGGAAGTCTCCGCCTCCTCCAGTAATTTGGCTGCTTGTTCCCTCATTAAATTGGCTTCCTACAATCAAAATTTTATTATTTACTAATTATTGTCAAAAATAGTTTAATGGAACTTTTAATCCACAAACCTTCACAATGACAGAAATCTGTCTCTCAATATTGACAACTTGACTTGACAGTCGTCCAACCCTTTCCCTCGTCATGTCCAGAGCTCCCCTCACCGTTGCAATATTTTCCTGAACACTCCCCACATCCTGTCTCAATGAATTGACATCCACATCCAGCTGTCTCGTCTCCAGGACTACGGCCCCCAAATCAGATTTGATTGTCTGGATATTTCTTTCCAATGGAGAACTCCGGGCACTTGAGTGACTCCCTCCACTCCCTCCACCACCACCACCGCCTCCTCCTCCCGAACTATGTCCAAGATTATGACTTGCCACATGACTATGAGTCAAATGATTCCGAAAATGTCCTCCCCCTGAATGATGATGAGAGGTCATGAGAGGGGATGCATTAGCAGAAGATGAACCCCGACTAATTGATCCATTATTGATAGACTGGTACAGATTAGTACTATTACTGCTACTAGCACAACTCATGAGTCCCTCTGATCCGACAATCGGATGACGATGATGAGTCTTTGGTTCTCGCTGAAGACTCGAAAATGAAATGTGACGAGAGAATCCATTGTGTGGTTCAGCTGTCAGGGTTGACAGGCTACTTCCACTTGACGTCCGTCTGGCCCCTGACCCAATCTCGGGCATGAATGAGTCCAGTATTATGGAGTCATCCAAATCCTTGGATGACCTGGGTGTACTCGTTGCAGAGTAATCTCGTCTCATCCGACGGAGAACGCAGGGTGGTGGGGTCACGGATGAATGACGGATCGTGGAACCTGGACATATTTACGTAGTTCATCAGTACAAATTATTTTAATTATGATTTTTCTGGAAAAGTGATATATATTTATTTGTGTACCTCTAAAAATTGGTGTTCGGGGTGGAATTGATTTGTTGGCCGATGTGAAACTGTCAAAATCCATCTTTTTGGATTGAGAGGAGGATCCTCCTCCTCCTCCACCGAAATTCCCATTGTCCTCCACAATATTTAAACTCTCATCGGAGGAAGATGAATAACGGTATGTCATGGCATGATTATTTGC
Organism: Pygmarrhopalites habei; assembly: GCA_009870185.1. Lineage (NCBI taxonomy): Eukaryota > Metazoa > Arthropoda > Collembola > Symphypleona > Arrhopalitidae > Pygmarrhopalites > Pygmarrhopalites habei. Next base: position 14,410 of record WJFB01000558.1, read on the forward strand.
AAATGGTTTGTCCATGAGGGGATCATGGAAATCCATGGAACGACTATTCCTCCAGTTTTCACCTCTCTCCGTCACACGACTACTCCTCACCATCCCAATTGATTTCTTTTCACTGAAAAATATATGCGGAACATTATTATTTACTTAAATCACAATGTTCAAGATGTTTCAATAAATATTCTAAAAAACACAAATTTCAAATGCTACAAAAATCAAAACAAATAGTGTACCTCAGATCAGATCAAGACGAAAATCAAAATCATGCAAAAACTTCGTCAAACAAATGAACGATAGATTTTTCCAGATGACTAAAAGTTTCCACACTTTTTGGAAGATTGCAAGCAAAAAAAGAGAGTAAAAATGAAAAAAGAGACAGGAGATGAAAACTACAGAACATTTTTTGTAAATGAAATATATTTATTTGTATTACTTCTACTTATATGTAAGATATTTTAATTATAATCTAATCTATAGTATTTATGTATTATCATCAAAATACAAGGTGGAAAATTACATATCATCATCATTCGCATTTCTACTAAAACTCTTCTCTTGAATCGTGTCGAATATTACTTACTTAAAAGAGACTAGGTCAGAGAAACATACTCCATGTTATTACAATTAAAAATTATCACAAAAAAAATCATATGAGGATGAGTCACAAAATACATAGTCAGTATCACATTCATACTTATACAGTAACAGATCGATGCAGATTTGTAATTCGTAAAATTGTATCATCAATTAGTTTCTATATAAAAATCGGCATGCACACAGAATCAAAATCAGACATGCGTAAAAATTGAAAGCGAGAGTAGTCACACACAAAATATAAGAGCTTTTTTGTGTGTAATTATAATTAAGTAAGTATGAGAGAAGAGAGAGTCAATTGGTCACAGGATGGAACAGTGTATTTTGGACTTGTCATGTTTCTTGAGTCCTGTACTACTGACCCCTGAATTGGGAGTGACACTCAAACTCCGACTTCCATGTTTCCCATGCATACTAAAATAGTCGGATGTACTCTCTCCTCCGTCCAGGTCATGCGGGTTTTTGAAAAACCATACTTGATCAAAATCAAAATTATCACTCTCACTACCACTCTCCTCCTCTTCTGTGTCCTCAGGAGGGAGGAGGATGGGGTCGAGTTGGGGAGGAGTTGAACTAACTACCATGGACAAAGATGAAGGGTCCAAGCTATCTACTTCAACATCATCAATCTCCTCCTCCCCCTCCTCAGTGTCTGGAAAACTCGAAGGGACAGTTAAAGGGGAGTCTCCTAACCTGTTGTGATTACTATTGCTATTATTATTATTCCCCGTTCCACTTCCAGATCCTGAAGATTTTTGACTTGAATTATTATTCTCCTCTCCACCACCTCCTCCATTCATCTTGACATTGTCTGACCCACTCACAGACAAACTAGTTGCTCGTCCTCCCCGGATATTTTCTTCCTCTTCACCCCTTTTATTCCCTTCAGTCTCCTTGTCATCATCTTCTAATTCATCCAGACAGTCATCATCATCATCACTTTTTTCCACGACAGCCTTCACTTTCTTCCTCCCGGATGAGGATGAGGATGCAAGGGAAGGGGACTGATGATTGTGACTTGGTTTCCGTGGGAGACGACGACCTGGTGGACCCTTGACTCTACTTTTCGTCACTGCACAGTCAAGTCGAGTGGAGGATGGTCGAGGTAGTGTTCCAATTACCTCTTGAATACTGTCAATGTCCGTTGACTTTGATTTTGTCCCAGTCATTCGACTCCCGTTCTCTGATTTTGTCTGAAACACAAAATTATTTATTGCGTTTGAAAATAAAGGACTGTACAGCTTTAATTATAACTTGAAAATTCTTTTTTTACACTATAAATTTATTTTCTTCCTCCCTTGCCCAAGCACAAACTAATTAAAAACGCAATTTCGAATAGTAATTAATCGGACAATGTTACACTTAATTTAAATGTAGTCAGCAAATTTTCCCTAAGAAATATTTAATGACGTTCTCCTTCTACTCTAACTGATGACTCAAGTCTACTATTTTTTTCTCTTCTTCATTAAATTATTGTGATGTCACATCCTCATTTTAGTTTAGTTTTTTCAAGAGACGAATGCGTACAGGGAAAATTATATAACACGTAATGTCATTCTCATGCATTACAGACAAGACTGACAGTAGCCTAGTATAATGACGTACTGCTGTGCAAACTAATTTTATAATCATATTATTAGTTGAGGAAGAGGAAGGCTACAAAAAATACCAAAAGAAAACTGGAGAGGGAGAATGTTTACCACGAAAAAAATGGTCTCATTAAGAACAGAATAATAAAATATGGATGTGTATTCATGATCATCGCAATTTGTCATGAATTTAGTATTTTAAATGGTAATTACCTTGGTATTGTTGGTTGTGGTCGAGAGTGGACTTTTGTCTCTCAATTTCTGTTGTTGTTTGTCCTTGGGTCCTCGGATTTTGTTCATCGCTGAATTGATGGCAGTCACCTACAGAATATTGTATAACATGTTAAATGAAGTTCCCACAAAATCATTTGCAGTAATTCCTACAAGAAATAATCAAATGACTCACCCATTCCTTCATCTCTGCGTCTGAGTCTGCGGCAAAGTAATGCCGGCCCTAAAATGGGAGAAAAACATGACAAAAACCATGTCAAAGGTCATTCTTCATCTTTACAAAAAACAATATTGTTAAAATATATCCTATTTGGATATCCTACACTGCATTAACAATCATGTTGAGAACAACAACAACAATAAAAAAAATTGACAAATTTTGTTCAAAATTGGTCATGACCTTTTCACTTAATATGCGTAAGACAAAAGCCTTTAAATAGAATTATCATCTTAAATGGTAATATTGTATTTTGAACACACTGAATTAGTCTCAAAAAATCCCTTGTCAGAAGCCCCAATGACAAAAACGTGGTTCTCCTTCCTCTTTTTCTTCTTCCGCTTCTCCTTATTATCTGTATTGTTGTCCTTATGATGATTCTTGTCCCAACAATTGTCAAAATAGTCAAGATTGACAAATCCGGCACTCTTCTCAACCCCGTCACTCTCTTCCCTCTCGAAGAAGTAAAGTCTTGTCTGAGCCAAGAGACAATGACGAGGAGTCCACGTCCCAGAACTAAATGCCCGTTTTCCACTCAATTTCCGAAGTTGTCCAACTTTTTGAGCTCCGTCCTTCAAACTGACTGCCCGAGGAATCTCCTGTTTTTTCGTAATAGAAAATTCCTGTATTGTTATTATCCCTGTCACCATTTTTTCAATCAACAATTAAATAAAATTCAAGCCGAAATTTTCGAACTCATACTGTTTCGTCGAACAGTGTTCGAGCACTGTGCAAGGGAGTCTTTTTAAAGAAATTAAAAAAGAGTCGAAATTGTGCTGTGTCGGGTGCCAATAAAATATGATGTGTGTGTGTGGTTTATGTGGGGTCTCGGGATCACAAAAAATGTGATGAGGTATAAAGGGAGGAGGAGGAGGAGGAGGGGAAACGAATCAAAGCAGAGGGGATTGGGAAGTGAGGCAGTCAAATGAAAAGAGATATAATACAGAATCAGAGAATGGTAATAACAATGTAGGGTGGACCCAACTTCCTCCAAAAAAATTACAATTGCGAGTAGTTTCAAATTCTGTAAACTCGTAATGAAACAACAACAGACACAGAGAGAGAGAGAGAGATACACTTCCAATTTCATGCCGACGATTATTTATTCCCTTTTCCTTTGGACTCTCAATCATTTCAGAGTGTAAAAATCTCAACAATACTCCTCACCACCTACACCATTCCATTTTACAATCCAACATTACTTACAGTGTGTGTGTGTGTCGTACTCTTACAAATTAAACTAAATAATCAGACATTCCCTTCCTCATCCCTCTCAATATTTACTCAAGTGTACTTTACACGAGAGTGAGTGTGTGTGTCGTGTACCACAGTAAAATAATTTAGTGTTTACATTACATTATCAATTATTATTCGTCTCTCTCATCATAATAATACATAGAGATATGTAAGGTAGTCCATTTTTAGGTGAGGGTGAGTCCCAACGTGTTTGTACACGATTTTACATTTGTGTGTCTTGTTGCCAAGCTCATGAGGACTCAATTATTAAAATGTCAAAATGGAAAATGATGAAAAGGCAGATCCTCCTTCCCATCACATCTCATCCTTTCGTGTTTGTGTGTGTGTACGAGGGAAATGAAACAAATCATTTTTTCACACAGAGAGAGAATTGGATTTGTGAAAATTGACAAGTTGTTCAACTGGTGTGTGTGTCTTTATGGTTGTTGTTGTTGTTTGTTGTTGATCAGGAAGATGTAATATTATTTTCCCTGTGTGTGTGTTCATTCCGTACCACACACACAAAAACACGAAAGGCAGTGTGTGTGTGTGTGTGAACAGCATGAGGGGTTAGGATTCTATAAAAGGGAAATGGGGGTAAGTAAATGAGTTGAATTAACTGATCTGGTCACAGCATGACACAGTCACAGATTAAAAAAATACAACCTTTTTCTGTTGTACTTAAGTATCATAACCAAATGGAATTAACAGTATTAACCATATTTGATTACACACACACAAAATGTGCAAAGCAAAAAAGAACGGGTTCTTCCACTGACCAACCACACATTTACATTATGACACGATCCAACTTCACACATATTTACTCCACCCACAAGATTAACCAAAGGATAGTAGTTTTTGTGGATGACATGCAATTCTATTTTTCTTTTAAAAAAAATCAAATCAACAATCTTTGAAAGCCATTTATTAAAAATGTAGATAGTTCAACAAGAACGACAGTCAGGAGCGAGAGAGAAATGTCCGGGAGCAGAAAAATAGTAATAAATTATTTTAATTTTCCACATCCCATCAGAACTCCTCACACACACACACACACACACACACACATTACAAGAATGTGTGTGTAATTGATTGGTAATAATCTCAAATAGTGAACTCGTACGACGATTCTTGTTGTTGTGGAGTGGACCGAGACGGAGGAAAACTTTTGTGGACCCATCCATCAATTTTTATGATTCAGTCTGTATGTACTCTACAAAAATTCATTTTTTCTCTATTTTATTAGCCTAAGGAATGGGTGCAACTGAGAGGACTGTATCCATATCTAATGGATACAATTAAGACAAGTTGTAATTTCCCAAAAAATTTCACACCTTCAAGAACAGGAGGAAAATTGAGAGAGTACCATTTTTCAGTCTCGGAAACAAGTTTGGCGTGTGTGTGTGTGTCTGTGTGGATGGACAACAAACTTTTCCCTGCCTTTAATTCCGCATCATTGATCCCTAAGAATCCTGTTGTTTTCTTTCTTTGTTTCATCTCAAAGAGTACAAAGTTTGACTGACTGTTGCTGGTGTGTGCCATATTTTGGGTCATTTTGTTGAAGGCTGTTGGTTGTACGACACAGTGTGTGTGTGTAGAGCCGTGGCAAAAGGGTTCCTTTTTTTGTATTTACTTCCAAAAACTCTCTCCCTCTCAATGACAATGTCGAAAGAGGACTAACAATGGAGAGTGACAATGTCAATAGATACTGTGTGTGACTGACTGACTTTGTGGATGGGAAATTGGGACTGAAGAGAGTCATTGTCACTCACATTAACAACAACAACAATAAGAAAAATTGGTTGTGGTTACTCTCATTCGACAATAACATTTATTTTTATATTTTGATCTACCATTCCAATCCCACTCTCTTCCTTCTGTTGACCATGTCTTTTCGTCATGATCAATGATGATCATGGTCTACTAAAAAAGAGAATTGAAATATTCTTACTCTCTCCCTCTCTCTCTCTCTCTCTCTTTGTTTTCTATACTTTAGCCCTCTTGACTGTAATTATAAACACATTAAAATTGTCATTAGGAACGTCCATTAAAATAGTATATTGGATGATCCAATCCAAACTTTACACACACGTCAGTTGAAGTGTACTTCTTTTTTGTACATTATGTACTGCACAAAATTGAAATCTCTTCATTAACTCCGATCTCCCTTTGCCTGCTTGCGTGTTTTGTGCACATTTTAGACAAGTCAAGTGTGCGAAAATCCTCTGTCTGTTTGGGATGTGCAACTATTTACATTATGTTGTATTAATGGTAATTTGCATGGGCTCAAGATCATTCTCCCAATGCCAATGTCATCCTCGCCCATCTCTCTCTCTCTCTAATGACTCTCACTCTCCACATTAGACACGGCCTCAGTTTCCCTTTTCCTCACATACACAGAGAATAATACACAACAAAAAATATGTTATACAGAATGTGCAGAAGATGCTATACCATTTCCCTCTCTGTCTCTTCTTCTGCATTTATAATTATTATTACAATGACAATAGAGGAGGAGGAGAGTTGACTCATCTAATAATTATGAAACACATAATCATTACATAATTCCACATAACAATATGCATGTGATGCGTGTGTGTGTGTGTGTGTGGAGTACAGATTTTTGGTTGTACATAACAAGTACATAATGCATATACAAGCATGAGATTCCTCGTCTCCAAATTCACAAGCTCACAAATAACTTTTCATCTCCTCCTCCACACCATTATTGTGTGTGTGTGTGTGTAGGATAAATTGTAGCACACAGTTTTTGAGTTGAGTGTCCCAACCCCAGGAGAGGATAAAATGCGTCTTTATTTTTTTACAGATAAAAAAAGTCACAGTCATCGCCAGAGGAGAAGGAGGAGGAGGAGGAGGCGAAGGATGAGATGAGGAGGATGCAGACAGGAAAGGGAAGTTGAAACGGAGATCAAGACCAAAAAAAGACAAGGGAGAAAAAAGAGAGAGGGAAAATGATGAGAATGAAAAGAAGACTCAGTGTTTGCAGTGTTTGCAAAAAAAGCTGAAGAGAACGAAGGTCTCTTTAATATATTATTTTCGCTATGGTCATGATGACTACCCAATTATAATTATGATGATGAGACGAACGTCCAATCAGTTATTGATTTATTTGACTCTCGATCCTAGAGAGAGAGAGAGAGAATGGAGGATTTAATTATTAATATCATGACAGCATCTCCAAAGAAGAACATTGAGAAGGAGGAACTGCAATTATTGTTGTTCAACTCATATTATATAATGTGAGGTTTTATTTCTTAAATGAGATAATATTTTAACTGAGATGATAAACTACATGCAAAGTGAAGTGAAGGGGCTGCCATTTTTCTATAAAATTAAATGAACTTTTGTCTCGTGACCCTTCCCCTTGGATCTGTACTCGACTCTTGTCATAAATTATGATTTCATTTCATAATTTTCCATCTCGAAATCATCCCTTGTTTTTGTTCTAATCTGTTGTGCTACCTAAACTTTTGTTCAAGACTTTACACACACACACACAGAAGGGAGAGGGGGTTTTACATTGTTGAAAATTATTTGTTTGCATTCTGTGTCAAGTTTATCAAACGTGTTGTTCTGCACTACACACAAATGATGTAATAGTACGATTGTTTAAAGATAATTTTTGCTGACTTGGTACTTGCAGTACGTAAAATGCAAAAATGTATTTTACATGACTACACACAGTCACAAGACAATACTAAAATTATATCTGTTCAAATTAATTCCCTCTGTCCACACAGTACACACACAGGCACACACAGACACACGTACGTTTTGTAAAGAAGGAATACAGAAGATAAATATATGTATGTGTAACTTTTTGAGTAGATCAGTGTTCAAACGAAATAAAAAAATATGAATAAAAAGAAAAGGAGAAAAAAAATGGCTGACTGCCCACTCAAATCCTTTTGAAATCTTTTTTAAACAATTTTCTCTCCTCTTCAAGACTTTACTTTTACGTCCAATTTTACCATCTTACAATGTTTTTGAGGATTATTATTGTTTGACTTGGGGCAGTCACAAGAGGGGAAGCCCATTTTCATTGCATTTTACAGATTTAAAAAGAATGAATTTAGGATTTCGTTTTGCTTTGTTGCCCTCCTCTTCTCTCTCTCTCTCTGTCGTTCCGCTTCCCTGATAAAAGTCAAAGTTTTATTCCTCCTTCTCCAAATGTGCATATTATACAACAACAACAACAATGCACACACACACACAACAATAATCTTTATTATATATTAGTCTTATGGCCTTCTATGAACCTAACAAGCAGTCCTCTCTCTCTCTCTCTGTGTTAAGTATTGTGTGTAGCCTAATTGTTTGTAGAGAAAAAGTAGACTTGTACGACTTGGAGGGGATCTTTCAGAACATGTGAGCTTCAAAACATGGTAAATAGTCTATGAAATGAAAGGAAAATGAGGAGGAAAACATTTTTTTCCTACATATGTAGTAGAATAATACAGACACACACCTGAGGAAAATCAACGTGGAATTGCGAGGCTAATCGATGCCAATCTAAAAAGAGATACCAGAGAATTCAGAGTCAGGAGGAGCGTTTAAGGAATCTAAGAGGAGATTTTCTTCTCTTACTTTTGTTGAGTTACTCAAATTCTCCCTCGATTTCAATTTACTGAGGAAAAAACAAATTTCACGGATTTCTTCCGAAGAAGCGAACAAGAGAAAAAAGGAAGACATTTTTGAGTCATTGTCATGGTCATGAGGATACCACCTTCTTCGAATTTTAATCCGTTTTTTAGAACGAGGAATCTGCAATCTTTTGCAAATATTTCAATTTGGACTACTAAAAGAGAGGAGACAAGTAAGGAAAATGAGGTTTGATGGAGTGACTTGAAATGGGTTTACGTTCCACTCTTCCTACCCGGGACTCGTCCGTCTGTAAATCTGTATTGTATTTTAATTTTTGAGGAGGAGGATGAGAACTAACTTGTGAGTGTTGAGAAGCCCAGTCTCTTCCTCGTTTACTCCTTCTTGTTGATGATGATGAATGGAGAGGAGGAGGAGGACGGGTTTCCCCTTCGTCTCCTCCGTTTTTGTCATGCTCCATTGCAAAAAGGTTGATCCGTTTCCGGTTCTCCCCGAAATCCTTCACTCTCTATGTGTAGGGCAAACTTGAATTGGAAAGTATGAACTAATTTAAGTCACTTAAATTCACTGGACAAACTACAGAATAAAATTCACCGTCCACACACAACGTGTCACAACGAAATGATTATTTCTGTTCTGAGTTGAGATAAAATTTAAGAAGAAATGATGATTCATGACTTTTGAGAGTCATGAAAATGAACTAATTTTACTTATACTGGTACGAGTGGAATGAGTGGACTGTGAGTATTAATATTTTTAAAAATCGAGTTTGACGACTGACGGAGTGCAGTGCGGTTTGACAAAAGTCTCCTATAAAATATCCTTATATACTGTAAAGTGTGTATAATCTTGGATATTAACTTGTTAGAGTCGACAACTTATTTATGTGGTTATCGAAGGAAGAGAGAGAGAGAGAGACTGACTGACAAGAAGTGAGGACGAGGGGAGGAGGGGGAAAAGACAACAAAATGTCACGTGACGATTATTAACTAGTAAAATATTGTATTAGTCATTTTTTTAGTCTGGCTTTACTAACGTTGGGGGAGAGTGCAGAGTGCAGTATGACTAATTGTAATTTGTAGTATTGTATAAGTTTGTTAGCTTTTGGGATGACCCATTCCATTATATAGGTCAAAATAATATATCACATTAACTACAGAGAATTTTATTTGATAACAAAGTTTTCCCTGTACACAGTCTAGTGTTGTCCTGTCACCATTTAACCGATTTATTAGTTTGATCTGGCCATTATGAACTGTCCTTCGCTACTTGGGGTCATGTAGGATTGGACAGAATAATGTCAAATTTTATCCAGAGGAGTACACAAGTACAATAAAGTGCAACCTACAACATAACTACTCTTCTCATGATGAACACCCACTTTTATTATACTTTATCATTACTGGATTCAGTGGACTTAATTGATGACTCATGAGAGAGAGAGAGAGAGAGAGAGAGAGAGAGAGAGAGAGAAGAGAGCTAAGCTGACACGACATTATATAAAGAGTGTGTGTCGTGTATAATGTCATATTTACAAACAAATTAACATTGAATGCTGACAATACAAAAAAAAACAAAACATTCCTAACAGAAAAAATAGTGTGGAATGATAATAAATATTATCATCATATTTTTAACTACAATAAAATTTTATATTCATATTCTTCCACATCTCACTGCATGCATTGGATCTACACTTTGTCCTCTCAATACTTTAGAAGGATGTACACAGCATCGAGATGCATTAAAATATGGAGAGAGACAAAAAAATTGTTCTCAGAACTCCGTACACAGTACACAGTAACAAACAAAATCCTGAGTAACCAATACTAGCCTCTGGACTATTCAATTAAACTGTGAATGACGTAACACGTTATTAATACGAAGAAACTACGGATGCAATGTCCAATTTCTTCTCTCTTTTTCCATATTCTTTCAATGTTCAAAAAAAAATTCTCAAAAGTACCCCAAAACCAAAAATGGACAAAATGTAATCATTTTTCTTCCTAAGAGAGTTTTAATTTGAATCCAGAGTTGGTCTACCTTTCTCCAAAAAAAATTATTCCATTCAAAATATTTAGATGAGGCTGCCGGGGAGGCGGATGGAGTGATAGATAATCCGAGAAAAGTATGAGAGGAGGAAGAGATGGGAGATTTGAGATGAGAGATGACAAGGGACATTACCCACACCAAAGTCAAATATATTCCCTTGTCTTTCAACTTTGCCAACTCACAATGTGTACGATATTGAAAGGAAGGGACATGAACACGACTCATTCATCTGGAGAGAGAGAGAGAGGCACACACACACGCTCATACTTGTAGCACCAAGATCGTAAGATGAAGAAGAGGAAAAAAGGTTACGGGGAAAAAATGAGGACAGACTGCCAAGGAAAACAATAATTCAAAAGAGAGAGAGAGAGAGAGAGAAAAGAGGGAAGGAAGAGGAGGCGAAACAAACCCTGAAAATCTTTTTCAGTGTGAAAAAAATGTTACTTACTTTTTGTCCTCGTATTATCTCCGTATTCTCCCCGTCTTTCTTGTTCTTCCTCTCCTTGCGATGGTATCAGGGGGAAAAGTCGACACTTTTTACTTGTGTCTTGTGTATCTACCAACGTTTCCACACTTCCCCTCTTCACACACACACGCACAGAAGAGCAGAGGAGGAGGAGGTTTCAAAAAAATGGACAAAAAAATTTTTTATGAGGGTGGCGGTGGTGACGAAGAAAACGTTTTATTTCCCACAACCAACCGAAATTTCAACCCAAAGCACCCCACTCAAACCAAATGGGAAAAATCCACATCCCCTCCTCACCCACACAAACACACACGCACACACACAGGAGAGAGAGGGGGAAACACTTTTTTAAAACAAATTTCAGCACATTCACGTTCAAAATGTGGATGTAGGACCAAATCACAATTTTAAAAAAAGTTGAATGTGGACTGGAATTTTGAAAATTCTCGTCAGCTGAAGCGTGTACAAATTTTCTGATCAAAATTTTGGGGAAAAACAGAAATTGTTGGGAATACAAAAGTAAGAGTTGGAAGAGGAACTTTGTTTTCCTGACGTTGTTGTTGTTGTTGAGGTTGGACTGACTGTGACTGTCGAGATGTAGAGAGAGACTAGTCTTTTTCCTTCTCTTCTTCGTCTAAATGAGATGAAGGCACACACACACGCTCACGAGAGAGAGAGAGGCCCAAAGAAGCTGGGCTGACGTGGGCTGATGATCAAGTCAACTAAAATACCAAAAACAACAAACTACACAGCGTGTGTGTGTATGTGTGTGTGTGTGTGGAGAGAGAGAAGGAAAGTCATGAGGGAAGGCAGTGGTAATGCAGTACAGACACACACACACGTAGAAGAGAGACGAGAAAGCTCATTGCCATTTTACTCCATGTACAGAAAGACGTGGATACACAAGACATATAAGGAAAAAAGATGCAGGGAGACTGTCGTCACTTTCTGTGTCCCTCTCCTACCGGGTATTATTGGATCCCAAATACACTTTCGTAGAAGAGAGAGAGAGAGAGTGAGTGTGTGTGTGACTCCGGCCATGCCCATTCATTTAGCATTATTTCGTTAAAATCCCAACCCTCTGTGTGTGTGTTACTCTGTCCTTATTTCCTTTAAAATATTTTGTTTCTCTACTTCAAGAGTTCTCTTTCAATTCTACATACGAGAGCGCGTGTGTGTGAGAGAGAGAGAAAAGAACGTCCGTCGTAAATTCCCCTGAATGGAATGTCAGAACTGACGGACTTTTCCTTTGTTCTCTTTTGAGAATCCTCATTTTTTTGAAATAATACTTTTTTCTGTGTGTACAGTGGAAAAAATGGAGTTTTAATTTACTCCTTTTCTTCGGAGGGAGAGAGAGAGAGCGTGTGTGTGTGTTGTCATTTGCAAATTCCTGCGAATCATACACTGAGTCTCTCTCTCTTGTCTGATTAGGTGTAAGTTGAGAGGATATTTCACATTTTGAAGTGTGTGTATGTACTGCACTCTCTACTCTCATGGAAAGAAATAATTTCAAAAATTTCTCTGGAGAGAATTTCCATGAATTTCCATCCCTCTCTCTCTCTCGTTGTTGTGTGTAAGAATAGCATGCGGCTAATGACATGGAAGACTGAGCTTTTACATGCTTTTTTATGTTACAAGAACTATTGTGTGCGTAGTGTACCGTGTGTGTGTGTGTGTGGAAGGTAGTTTTGAAAAAATGTCTCACTAACTCCACCATGAAAAAGCATAAATAGAATTGAAGCGAGATTAATTAGCCTCATTAGTCCCACACTCCTTCATAAACACACACACTCTCTCTCTTCTCGGGTTGAAACAGAAACTCTTTCGGTACAAGTTCAAGGAGAATATTTCAACCCGTGTTCTCTGAGAGTACTACTCTCCCGTTTTAAAATCCTCCGAAAATTTATCATCATTTTAAAACTGAATTCTTTTTATCCAAAGAATAAGAAAATGTTGAAGAACTGATGAAAATATCAAACTTAAATTATGCATCCCAGTTTTTATCATTTTTTTGTCCAGAAACCCGAATATTCATGAAAAGCTGGTTTTTCTCCCCAGAAACATGACAACCCGGTTGTGTTGTGACCCCGAGGAAATGAGACAAGTGTGAACACGTTTTAACAGATTGTGAATTTTTGAAAATTCTTCATACAGAAAAAAGAAGTAGGGAGAATCATTTGAGTTGATGTTTGTTCGAAAATTTTTTTTTTGAAAAAGGGAAGGAGATGAGGAATAAAAGTGGAGACAGGAGAAGAAGGGTTGATTTTTGGGTGCTCATGGGCACCCTGAGTTGATAAAAATAGACGAGAGTATGTAAATAGTAAGTACTAGTCCATGTATGGAGATTCCGTATGTAAAAATGTCAAGTGGAGGAGACGGGATATGGTCTACACTACATGCATAGTCAGATGACAATTTTACTACCCGCTTAGGCAAAAAAATCCGTTTGAAATTTATGGTGTCTCGCTTTCTTGTTTTTTTTATTTGGGGAATTTGGGGAGGGGAAGGAAGAAAAAATACAGTAATACACACACACACACACGGCCGGCAATTGAAGATGAGTACAAAGAGTAGGGAAAAAAATATTTTGTGTATCTTTTGACTCGGGAAAAAAGAGGAGATGGAATTTTGTGTGTGTGTCTCCTTACCCACTCCAAGATTTTGATGTCAAGACGAAAGAGAATAAATTGGGAGCTAAGTGCACACTCCCAATTAATATCCAAATTTTCTATTTCTCCTTATACACACTACAGATATATTGATGAATTGAAAGGGAAAGGAATTATGTGTGTGTGTGTGATGGGGGATGAAATATTTAAATACTAATCTGTATAGGGTCAAGGGTCGTGGAAGAGACTTCCATCATAAATCATGACACGAACGATCCCTCCTCCACAATTTTTTGCGAAACTGAAAAAACGATTAACTATTTTCATTTATCCTTCATTTATTATTTTTCAGTTGTTTATTCCAACTTGTGCATCAGTTCAGAAATTTCATAATTTGGCATTTAGTAATAATAATGAAAATTTTCCAGTTTGACCACATTGACCGGGGAGAAAAAACTGAACGAAAAGGTTTTCGGGTCAGGGTAAAATTGGGGTTGACATCATGTCAAGGACATGACATGACAATTGGTGTCAGTGGACCATAATGTCCCCTCAATTGTCCGCTAAAGCCAACGAAAATCCGTTTCTTTTCAATGAAATTTTTTTTTTCATTCGACTGGAGAGAGAGCGACAGTGAGGACAACTGAGAGCTGGAGAAGTTGTTTAGTTTCTTTTTGAAAAAAATCTTAGAAGTGAGTTAAAGTAAAACACAATTTTTGGAATACTTGATAATGTGATTTTATTTACTATTTGGATTTAATTCGTTGTTTAGAATAGAAAAAAATTGAATTTTGTTGAGGATGAGTTCGAAGAAAAGGCATGCCTCTGAAGGATCTTTGGACGACTGTCAACCGAAAATTAGAAAGACTGAGGATGGTCAATTGTTGTTGAACAAATCCTTCACCTCATCAAAGTACCTGGAGAACTGGAGTTTTCAATTCTCTACACAAAATCAGACAAATGTGGGTGAATTGGAGTCAACCCGGATGGAAACAGGTGAGTACAATTTTCAAAGATGATAGGTTAGATACTTGGAATCTTTTTGATGATGATGACATATTCAATATTTATGAACAGATGTTGACATGTTAGCCAGTCAAGTATCGGAACTAAGATTAACTCGGATGCATTCATCTGGAAGAGGAGCAGACAGAGGGAGGAGAAGGGTCAGAGTTCAATACAACGGAGTGTACGGGGTCAAATCTACAAGGCCTTCACAAATGGAGGATCAGCAAGGTCATTATCATCAGGATCACAAAGTGTCGAGTTTGGTCGTCCGACATTGATTGAGCAACTGATACAAAGAATTTCCAGGCTGTAATTGTGTTCTTGTGAAATTTTCTAATTTTGTACTCGCTTTATTATGGATTGAAATAATTTCTTAAATATTTTTACTGATGAATTTCGTACAATACATCTAGAGTGTATTTATTCATGTTATATGAATGATCTCTTATATTTAACATGTTACGTATGAATGATAATAATAGTTGTTCAAGTTTGAAGACTACTAAAAAATGTTATGTCAGATTTTTGTTTGTTCGTTGTTGAGGTCGTTTGGTCAATCCTTTTCCATTATTGAACCCCGTTGCTGTCCCTCCGTAATCTTCAAATGTTAAGTCGTTGGCACCGCTCCGTTTCTCCGGAACGTTATTCTTATTCTCCTCAAGTTCATTCTGTGACAGTCAAGAAATGTATTTAAAAAATTTAAAAAGATATTTTTTACGGAAATCCGAGTATAGGTTGACATTTGTTTAGTACCTTTGAAGCAAAGGTGTGGACAATGAAGAGCAGAACTACAATTGAAAGGAATGTCTTGGACACAAAATATCCCATTTTAAAAACTGTTTGATACGATAGAGTTAGACTTGAAGAACCATGTTAGACAAAAAGTTAGGCTTGACTGAGTAAAAGTTAGACAAAGGTAGTTTATGAACCAAGTTTATGCAGGATCACTGATTTAACCTACTTAGTTGTATCTGTCAAGAATCAAAGCATCCCAGAACAATACATCAGTTAAACAATACTTATATTGAAGACAGATTTTCATCGTTATTATTTAGTATTTTGAGTGACATACTTGACAGTAATGACAGTTGAATCTTTTAAAAAGAATCATACATTTTAATTGAAAATTTGTCACAAAGGGAAATATACTAGATTGTCTTTGTGTAAAATGGAAATTAATCAGTATCGTCCAATTCATCAGTTCAATTTTCCAGGTGTTGATCAAGGCGAGTAAGTAAATCATGACACAGTTATACTTGGAAGCAGAGGCAAAAAAAGTGAAAAGTCATTCGAAAAAATTTCTACAAAAGTTGACCTCAGAATTCGTGTCCATACTCTGTTTCTGTGTATCAATTTGTCATACTGATAGTAGATATCAATAGTCCCATATTTAACACAAGCATATAATCACAATATTTGATTTGCAATGGATTATTTTGGCCCTGCTATGAGGATGCCTTTTCATAAAGAGTATCGTTGTTTTTCTGCGTGTATGATGCCTGGACACGAGAGGCAAGATCTGGAGAATGGAGGAAAAAGTAAGACACAAGATTTACTAATTACTATTGTTGCGATTATAAAACCTTAATTGACATTTGTTATGTAGTTATTCTTCCTCCGTCGGCTCTGGAGCACTTGACAAGTCTCAACACAACATATCCAATGTTATTCAAGTTGACAAACTCAAAGGAAAGCAGAATGACTCATTGTGGAGTGTTGGAATTTATAGCTGACGAGGGACACTGTTATATTCCTCATTGGGTGGGTACGATGATAAGTTTCCATATTTTTACAAAGTATGAGCTTTATTTCAAGAAAAAAAATATATCTGATTTGACATCATATTCTTTGAAATTCTGTAACAGATGATGAGGAACTTACTTCTTGAAGAAGGAAATCCAGTCATAGTCCAAAGCGCATCACTTCCGGTGGCTACTTTCTCTAAATTTGAACCCCAAGACTGTCGATTCCTGGATATTACAAATCCCAAAGCTGTTCTGGAGAATGCTCTTCGTGGGTTTGCCTGTCTGACAGAGGGTGACATGGTGGCTATTTCGTACAATGAACAGATTTATGAACTACGAGTGTTGGAAACCAAGCCAGGAAATGCTGTCAATATTATTGTGTGCGACATGAATGTGAGTTTCTTAGCGATTACATTTTTAGACACACAAGTTTGAATATTTCATTAAATATCTTTACAAATAATGATAAAGGTCGACTTTGCTCCTCCACCGGATTACGTGGAACCCTCTAAGGTCAAAGAGGAAGTTGTTGACAAGTCTGTTGTGAATGACAGTCAAAGACAATCCAAAGTGTTCGCTGGGTCAGGCAATCGGTAAAATATAATAATTTATTTCTACCAATCAAACAGTTTGTGTGTGTTAATTAGAAATATGACAACCAACAAAAATATCTAGAAGTATAATATACTCTATCGTTTTTCAGGTTGGATGGGAAAGCTGTTGAAGTTATGACTATGGCCTCAACAACAACTGTGCCAGTTCCTCGTGGAATTCCGGACTATGACTTCAAATTCAACATGATCAGCTTCTTCCGTGATGCCCGTTCTCCGTAGTTCTACTTAAGAGTCCAGTCACAAGAAATATCCAGATGAGAAAGGATTTAACCTCTTTAATGGTGCAGGAAATACTTTATGATCTTACTACATGATACTGCTATTACTATTTTTTTGCGTCACGACGTACATTAGAGAAAAATGTGTTCACTGTAGACGGGAACAGTGTTCGAAACAGTAATGAATTAAATGTTTTCTAAATCGCTCTAGAATAATTTCAAATTTTATCAAATAACTTATTTGAAATAAGGGACAAACAAGGTAGATAGATGATCATCATAATAATATTATTTATTTATTTATTTTAATTTAATTTACTAAATTTACTGAAACAAGCAAACGATGAATGAGAATACTCACAAGAGAGACAGGTATTTTTGCATAAAGTTTGAGGATTATTGAGAACATGTTAGACTTTACGCAAACTTTTTGTAAATGACATGGAAGGATGATGGGAGTGGGAGAGAGAGAGAGACTTTGGAAGCGTACAACTTTCTTCTGATTTTCTTTTTACTTTTCTGCACTGCCTCCAGAAGAAAAGGATGACATGCTGGAATTTGCCACTCTGGCCGCCGCTAAAACTGCGTGTGTAGCAGCCTAAATGTTTCCAAAAAAAATTTAAATGCCTAATATAAATATGTCTTTTGAAAAGAGGGTCTCTTTATCGAGATTAGTACATAATCTTTTTACCTTGAATTTCCTTTTAGCGTTAAATTCACGAATACGATCTTGTGTGAGTTTCAAATGAGTGTCTTGGGCAGTGTGACCCTTGACCCATGGATTTTGTAGGGCATCTTCAGCTTTTGGACGTTTGTCAGCATCAACTGTCATCATCTGTATCATTAAGAGGGAAATTACTTTGTATCTCCTAACAGATGTTTACTACTTTACTGAACTATCTTTTCCTCTCACTCACTTGAACAACAAAATTCCTTGCAGCGTCTGAGATGTCATCCTACAATAACAAAAATATAATACCATCGTATTATTTCTAAAATCCCTTTGTCCTGTTTCATATGGACACAGTGTCCATCAAATGCATTTAAATTCTTACCCAGTAAGGTGATTCAAATTCATAATCCCCATTCACAATTTTTCTCGTGACTCCCGGCTCACCCGTCTCACACCAGAAAGGCTCGTAACCACATAGTCTATTCAGATCCAACAAAAGAAAACTATAATTGTGTATATAAGATTGTATGCAATTGATGGATCGTTAGAATTTGACTTACAAAATATAAAGAACCACTCCTAGACTCCATATATCAACAGATGTAGTGTAATTTTCTTTTAAAATGACTTCGGGTGCTGTTTTTAGAACAAAATTAATTAGTAAAACTAAATAATCTCTTAAAATGAATTTAAAAGTTAGAAATTATACTCTAATATTTACCACAGTAGCCTATTGTGCCGCAAAATGTGGACATCTGCATAAAAGTGAAAGAGCACGATAATAACTATGTAATTTTACAATTTAAGAAAATTAGAATATGGAAATTTATTTTTAAAGACTACATACGATTGTCTGTTCGTCGTACTCCCTCGCAAAACCAAAGTCACTGTAAAAAGTATACACGATCGAATTATACTTCCAGTAAGAATTAGTAAATGATTTTTAATGAAAAAAGTACACTACCTGATTTTGATGAGAGAGTCGTCAGACGGAGATTTATACAGGATATTCTCAGGCTTAAATTAAATAAAAGTTAACATGAAATTAAAATAAACATTAAATAGTTTCTCATGCAAAACCCCGTTTACAAAGACAGTTTTCGGTCACCGCTTGTCTCTTGACCGATTGACACGTACTCGGGCTCAAATGAAAGCTTGAAATCTTATGGAGGTCTCGTGTTCTGCCTCAGAGACCAAATATCGTTTCAATCGTAAATGGGGTTTGCAATGCGAACTTTGCATGGGGAATGATTTGATCTGTACCTTAATGTCACGATGGACGATCCCCTTACTGTGTGAGTACTGTCAAATAAGTTCACATTATGAGTACATATGATTATTAGAAGGTCTTATTAGTTAGTTACACTTACGGAGAGAGCACTTAGGACTTGCTGAACGACCCTCGCCGCTTCCTTCTCACTGTAATGACCTACAAAGGAGAATATCAACAAAAGTTGGCTCATTTACACAGCACTGTTAATTAAACGGGTGATCCAGTTCAGACTTTAATCAGTCAAGATTGACGTTTAATAATCCTATCCTTTCAAAGTCAGTTATCTTTGTTAAGTAAACATTTTATTATGATCCATCTACAGCAGTAGGTATAGATTTATAATGTATAAATTTATACCTACTGCTTACATGTAACATATGTCTCTCGGAAACCCCGAATTCAAAATGTAGAGAGAACAAAGAAAACAATATGTCACCTTTCTTGACAATCCGGTCAAAGAGTTCACCTCCATCAGCTAATTCTAATACGATAAAGACTTCCATGGAAGATTCGTATATTGTTTTCATACGTACCTGATTGTAGTTAGAATTCAAGATTACAACATTATTATCACAGTTTAATCTTTTCATTTATAGAGAAGAAGAAACATGGGCCTCTCTCCTGTTTGTATTGTACAACTTACTATATTTTCATGGTTCAACTTGAGAAGTGCTTCTATTTCGGAACTAATGACTTTTTTCCTCTTCCCTTGTCCCTGTCCATCAACAACAATCAATTTTAATTAATAATTATTGTTGTACAAAAATGCTTCTCCATAAAATCGTCAAAATCAACATTTACCTCTTTCTGTATGACTTTACATGCCCAATCTTGTTCATCTTCTTTACACTTGCATCGGTAAACACAGGATGTGACACCTCTACAATAATTGTAACATAAATTATTCCTAATTTGATAAAAATGATTTTCATACACATGTTGACAGTTTAGCTACTACAGTTGAGAAATCTTACTTGCCCATGACACCACCTGTATAGGACAATCACACCAAAATTACATTTCAATTAATATCACTAAATATTTCCTACTATATAATTATTTAAAATATTAATGTCAGAATAAATGATCGTACCAATAGTGTAGTCATCAAAAAATCCCCTCTCCTTCTCCCTCTCCTCCACCCAAAATTCGTCACTCATCTTCCCCAATAAAGAGAAATCTTCCTCCTCTCTTGATATTTGTTTATTCTGTCTGAGAATGAACGGCTGGGCTCTTTTCCTCCTCCTCCTCCTCTTCTGTTATTTTTGTCAAATATCTGTGTGTACACGAAAAGAATATTGCAAATTGTAGTAAAAAGTAATCCCCACGTGTGTGTGTGTGCTTGCGTCTCTCTCTTATATACTTTGTGAAAAAGATTTTATTATGTGTAAAATGAATTTGAGGAGGAGAGTTTGCTTATTTTTCCTTGTTGTCCTCCTCCTCATTTCACTGTACGATACATAATACAAAAACATAGTAAAGATGGACTCGTAAAAAGAGAATATTAATTTCACTGTGTGTACACAGGTCGTAAAGCAGTAGTCAATTTAATTTTAAAACCCTCTCTCTCTCTTCCTCCCTATTCTCTTGATTAACTACCTTGTAAAAAGAAGAAGTTGAGATTTTACAAATTAGTAAAGGACAATGTTTGTAGGAAGTAATAAGCGAGTCTCCCGAAATATCACAACTTGTCCTTCCTCTAATTAATAATTGTTAACTGCCATGATTCTTACAACATGTACGGAGGAACAATTTACACAACACACAAATCAAATGTGTTCTACTACTACTCACTACTACTCAGAATTCCAGTAAAAATTATAATAACTGGAAAGTCCTCCTCACTTTTTTTCAGTGGCTCTCCTCCATATGTCTTTTCTGTCAGAGTAATAGTAGTTAGTGTGTACTGCACAAAGAATATTTTAATTAAGTTGTGTACCAAAAGTGTATCCAAAAGTTAGACGACACACACAGTCTTCAGTATAATGTCTGTCCACAAAATAAGTAGTGGACACATCAACAAATAACTACACACACAAACAAACACACACTTGAATTTGTAATCAGTATGTAATTTCCGCAACTTTTCCTTGACTGTCCACAGCTCCCTGTTTGCTTTTTGCTTTTGCTTTACTGCTGTAGTTGTGTACTGTAGAATGCACAATAATAATTATAATAATATTGTAGGTCGAGAGAACAAAAAAGGGATTGTGCTTTAATAGTAATAATGACTCGAGGAGGGAGTTTAAATGTACACTGATAAAAGTGGTTGAAAAAGGAATAACACGCAAAGGACGAGACTATATTATTATATTGTACAATATTTATATATTCCACTGTTAAATAGTCATCCTGGATGTGAGCACACACACACATGCACATTCCACATATCACTCTTTTGAAGTATAATAATAATTTTCAGCTATTTATATTAAAATTTTATAGTTTTCAAATTAATGGAGTGTGCAGTCCTCCAACACACACAAACACACACAGTGGATCGTGTAGAATACAGCAGTTACATATCCAGCGTGAATATAACTAGTAATACAGAGAGGAGAGACTTTTCTGAACTGTATAAGTATTTATTTGTATAAGAGAGAGAGAGAGAGAGAGGATCACCACAAATATTCTTCTCTTTTTTGTGTAATTCCTCCTTAGTTACACTTAACACATTTATTTTCTTTCATCCAGTTATGTACTTGTGAAAACCACTCGTCACACAATTTTAATTTATTTCTCTTTCTCCCTTTCCACTTATATATTAATTATTAGTCCTCACCGGCTGTTCAATCACTATTCTCTCTCTCTCTATTTTTTCAGTCTCCAAAAAAATTAGAGTAATCACACACACACATCCACACACACAACTACACAATGACAATGAGGCAAGGGAACAGACTGGAAATTTATGAGAATGTGAACAATTTTATTTCACTTGACAGAGCGTGTGTGTGCGTGTGTGTTTGGATGAAGGAGTCTGTTGTGAATTCTGATCGAAGAATGTGTATCAATGAGTTTGAGTCCCTACTCTCACCCACCTCAACCCTAAAATGATTTACTTTACAACCTTTGTAATTGACACACACACTTTTCTCCCCATAGTTAATATATCTGTGAGGAGAGTGAGAGAGTGTGTGTGTGTGTCAATATCTGCATGAGATAAAATCGGCAAAAACGTGTACAGTATCTCTGAGTATTCTATTCCTTTTGTCTATCTGGTCTATAGAAACCTTGAAAGAAAAAAAATCCCTTAAATCTGTAAAAATCCTTCAATTCTACACTCTGACTCTTGAATAAGGTGACTCTCTTATATAATATATATACACACGTACACTTCTCTCTCTCTCACTCTGTGTCAATATTGTAAAGTGTTTATTACCCACTAATACTACACTTTACTTAACGACCTTTTTTATTATTGTGTGTACTCGACTACACGCACACACACGGATATTGTTTGACAAAGTGATCTCAAAATGTGTCCAGGTGGTGGTTCCAGAGATTTTTTATCCTCCCTTCTCTCTCTTTGTGTGTGTGTGTGTGTGTGTGTTTGTGTGTCAATTGGGCTAGCTGTATTTTGTGTGTGTATTTGTGGCTGTATATTTTCCTGTTTACCTCTTCCTCCTTCACTTCTTCTCACTCTTACTTACACAATTTGTGGAGATGTGATGTGATGGAGATTGCACTTTTGATTTCGCAAATTGTTTTAATTTTTGGCACTGAGGATGCGATGGTCGAGTGGACGGTGGTGCTGAAGACGGGATTTGAGAAGGTTGAGAATCACAGAAAAATGTAGATTGGTTCTCCCCACAATATAAATTTTTCTTGTTCTTGGGAAGAAACGTGTGTGTGTGAAAGAAAAAGAGAGAGAGAGAGAGAGGGTATAAAATCCTGACTATAGGAAGGGAGAAAAAAAGATGTAGAATGTGGTACAGAGAGAAGGTTTTACTTACTGTAGTATAGGAAGTTAATTGAGAGAGAGAGAGAACTTGCATAATAATAATAATATAATGTTTACAAAGTCGAAACTGGGAAGGTCTCCTTGGTCTTGTTTATGTAATTTTTCTATAATCCTGTCTAAAAGGATGGGGGATGTAACAGTCAGTGAGAGTAGAAAGGGGATGTACGTAAAAGAACGTTCAACACACACACGCTTCATACATTTTTGTATTTAGTCTGTTCTCGTCCTTTTTCTGCACACACACACACAAGTCCACTTGTTGTGTACACGAGTTTTTGATATAATGATATGTGGGATAGGAGGATAGGAGAGCCTAGACTAGAGGTCATCAGTTAAAAAGTTTAGTGAGTACATACTACATATATACACTGCATTGTAAAATATGTTAGTCACTATTCTACTCTGTAGTCTTCCTCATCCCTCACTCTCCCTTTCCCTCCAATCCAATCCAATACAGACTACTATTATATTATGTAATTTTAATATATTGAACTACACGTTTTGTGACTGACTGAACAGTGACTTTAAGTGTGTGTGAGTGTCTTTTGTACGGAATGAGATGCAAGGTGAATATTCTCAACTCAGTCCAACCTTCCTCCTCTTCTGGTGTGTGTGTGTGTGTGTGTGTGTGTGTGTGTGTGTGTGTGTGTGTGTGTGTGTGTGTGTGTAGACTGTCCATACAATATTATAATTTTGATATCAGAAGGAACCATCAGCTTTGCTGATTTGAATTCCAATCATATTACCAGTTGAAAGGGGGAAATTGACAGATTGAATAATACAATTTGTTATTATGATGGTCTAATGTATGTACAGCCGTTACAATACGTAGTATGTAAAATATTTACAGGATTAAGCTTTTGTTCTACACAGAGGGATGGAGGAGGGGATGGTCAACATTAACATGATGCTCTTGAAGAATTAAAAGTCATTACTACCCCCTCGGAGGACAATTAGAGAGAGAGCCGCTTCAGAGGTACACAAATTCTATTCATTTACATGCAAGTTATTGTAGAAAAGTATACTTACTACTTACACCCTCAAGTACTGTTCGTGGTCAAAGGTATATTTAATAGATATTTAAAATTATTCAACCGCTTATATTGTACTAGGATAGGTGGATTTGGTTGTGAATTTTTATTTAATTATAAAGCTTACATCCATTGCGTTAAAATACACAAGTTAAATTTTACAATTGACTTGTGTGTAAATGGGGCCGCTGGTCAAATCAAACAAGGTAACAAAATCTGTGAAGGTACACCATTATCCTGTGCATGTGTTACATGCAAAGTCATTCCAATGATTCTTTTACTAAAGCCACCAGCATTTGGAAGTTGTCCATAAATAAAGTATAAAGTTTGTTGAACAATTCATTCATAAATCTCAGAGAGGTGGACAGACGACCAAAAGAGAGAGATGGAATATTTGACCAAATACAGAAAATGATTATGGAACTAAAATTGAGTCTTGAATGAGATTAGGACATGCATAGGTATTACCATCATTTTGACACTCTCCGAACATGGTCAGCCTCTTCCCTGTATGTGTGTCTGTATTTAGAATGTATGTGTTAATAAATACTAAATTTATTCTGTACTATTACCATTTGGTCGGTGAAACTATTTACCTGTGTGTATGAACAACAACAAACAATTTTTAAATGGATTGACAAGGAAAGGATTTTTCATCCCTTATTTAACCTATGATTGAATGACAGGGACTCCTCAGATTAAGTCGTGAGTGCATTATGTAAAGGTAAACTTTTTGTGTAACATCCTGAAAGATGATTTAATTCGAGTTTGAAACTAAACGTGGGGGAAGACAGTGACAACTCTGTTCACTGATTTATAGCCAATTGTCATCACCAGTCCCTGTCAACTTTAACATCTGTTACACCAATTATTATATTGGCTACTGGCTCTACTGCTACTACATAAGCATTCCTGGAATTTCTTCAAGAGTAAAATTACAACTTGTGTATATTATTATTATGAGGAGAATATTTTTAATGCACTCAATTGTTGCTACATTAATTTACAAGTATGATGTGGGATTGCATAATATCCCAGACTCCCTTGAGCTGTCTTCCACAACTTTTCTTAGTGAGTGTATGTGTGTGTGTGACAGAGATCTCAACGCACCCCTCATAATTCAATTAAACATTATAAATGCAGGGATAACAATGATGATGAGTGAGGATAAACGTGAGATGCAGTGCAAGGCCCTTTTCTTTTTAACAACAACAATACGTAGAAGTTCTACGGTAGAACAGAAGAAATCGATTCACTCTTCTTGTGTGTTCAAAAAGTTAACTGAAAATTGGGAGGTGGTTAAAAAAACTACCTTTTTGCCAGTTGGAATGATGTAAATACACAAAGATTCTTTTTTTACACTGAATAACAACAATTGGTCAGTTTTTCTTGTGCAGACTTTGGAACTTAAGATATAGCAAGTCACTATTATATATGCAGCTAAATTATGTATCATGATTTCAGTTGAAAATTTCATATGATGAAATTGTGTAAAAACCCCGTGGTCATCCCTAAAAATTTGATTCCATCATTGCACTGATTTTTTTAATCCGTATAAAGATGATGACAGATTTACTAAGGAAATTACGTTATGTCAATATCCATGAAAATAGTATCATGTCTTCTACTGTCCATGTTTTTTTTACCCTGTGGTCACAGAGATGCACAAAGGTAGTAGTAGGTCAGACCATTATTTAATTCTGTGTAGTAAGTAATGTACTAGATTCATTTGATTTTTTTAAAAAAAAGATATTGTTATGCAAGGAACGTGGGACTTTTTACGTATATATTAATGTTGGTTTATTTTTTTGTATGTAGTTGAGCTCTGATGTACTCACTTTTTTCAATCTACTAATTCACAAGTCGACTGTTTATATCTACTGTGTTAGAGTTAAGGTAAACAAGTTTTTTCACATGCACACACTCTCTTTGGTCTTCCATGAAATTATCAATAGGCTGCTACACTCTACTGTTATCCTACATGATGTTGACTACTCTCAAGATTTTCTTATCTCCACATACGCAATAGAAGAAGGAGAAGAAAAAGCGTGTTACTTACGTACTTACTTATGTAGGATGGATGGATGCTCTGGAATGAAAGGATTGCTCAACCAAAAAGTAATATTCAATGTCAATGCAGTTTACATTTTTATTTGTCCTTTCTCCATGACACACACGATGCGTGTCGTGAATCATCAATTATTGTTTAATTGTCAATTAATTATGCTACATTAAAATTGTATAAAGTCATTTTGCACAACACAGTAAATCCACCACAAACACACACTCACACACTTCCATGTACACACATACCAAATTAATATAAATATAATGTAGTTTGCGTATAAACAGGAGTACAAGTTAAAACGTGACGAGTCCAACAATAATATCTAATAATAATTAAATTACCGGGGTTGAACATGATCCAAATATTTTGTCCGTGTAATAATAATAATAGTGCAGGTAGTGAAAAGTAAGAAATTAAGAATAAAAATTTGTAATACATACACATATATTAAACCCCACAAGTGATTTACCTACCACATGTAATAATGTAATTGTGTATAAATATACAGTCTCCATTATGAATACCACATTTTTCAATGAACACACGAACTGGTACAAAATACGAAATACGACACGATATCCTGCTCTTTAGTCAATGATGATTGATGGCCATCGCTGACTATGAACACTCGCAGTTCAAATTCAAAACAATGATTTGAATTTGACTTTTGAGAAATATATAAAAAATAGTATTAATTAATTCTATCGATACAAAAAGAAGAAAAAAAAAATATATTTCCAGTTTAAGAGGCAATGATTATAGGCAGCAAAGTGTTTTCTTGTTGTCGACGGATCCCTTTTTAAAGCTCAAAGTTAGTTAGTTGCAGTGAAAATATAAATTACTGGTCCACAGAGTCTTCCACCTCCTCCTCATCTTCTTCCAACTCCTCCTCATCTTCTTCCAACTCTGGTAAGGAACACAGTGGTTTTTGAAGTTTAACCAAAGCAACCCTACGGTGGTCCAGAGCACGAGTGGCCAAGTCTCGTTCACGTTTTGTTAATGGTTTTTTCTTGGATCTTGATGTAGAAATGAGACGATAGGCTACAAAGAAATTTAAATGAACAATTTGTACTCAAACACTATTATTTATAGAATTGATTTGGTAACATATACGTTACAATTTCACACATGCATTAATGCAGACTCACCTTCCAACACTTCCTTGTCAGCCTTTTCCATATCCAATTTCACTTGAGAACGCATAATTTCTTTCTACAAATAACAACATTCATTTCGGATTCATTTTTAATTCAATAAAGTTATTCTTTAACATTGTCATGAATAACCCTGTCTTTATTAAATACCTTGGCCAAGGATTGCAAGTCTGCTAATTTTTCAGCATTGATTTTGTGCAAAGAATGAAGACTATCTTGAGTTCGTAAAATGTCCACAAGAATTTCATCCTTCTCCTCCAACGACGACAAAGAATGTTCTACCGACTCTGGTAAAAGAAACCCTTGTTCCGTTAAAATTTTCTTGAGCCTCGACTCCAGTGTATGTTCCCCGGATAGAATCCCACTTGTGTTGTTCACACCATTGGCAGCGTCTAGGCCAAGTGCTGTAACCAAACCAGGACGATTAATAAAAAGCCCTTCAGCCGTGTCCTCTCCTGTCAGTCCTCCATTTTTCCTGTAATTGTGAACACGGTTGTCCACAAGCGCTGAAACCAGTCGTTGTGTCAAAGGACCACAAACATCACGAGATCGATCGAGAACCTTTTCACGAGTTAATCTGAAATGTGAATAAAAATTGACTCAACTGTAGGTACTAGGTACTCATGATGATGGTAATTCATATCTGATGTAGTTGAAATAGACAAAAACTTTTTTATGAATTTACCTAGCACTAGAAGAATTCTCAGTATCCTTTGGACGAAAATGTTTCCCCAAAGGCGGAATGTCAAAAATATTATCAACG
The DNA here is from genome assembly GCA_009870185.1 of Pygmarrhopalites habei. Classification (NCBI taxonomy): domain Eukaryota; kingdom Metazoa; phylum Arthropoda; class Collembola; order Symphypleona; family Arrhopalitidae; genus Pygmarrhopalites; species Pygmarrhopalites habei. Next base: position 42,538 of record WJFB01000558.1, read on the forward strand.
GCAGTAGTGTGTTCTGAAACTATTTTATCAAGAATTTGTAAGTCTGCAAAGGTCAAATCACGACAATAACTGTCCACAAAATCCCAAAAGTGTCCTGGAGCTGGCTGACGTGAAGGATAGACTTCTACAAAGAGATGAAAATTATATTAGACACACATTTGATTAAATGTAGTCTAATCATACAGCATATATTCAAAATAACAAATTAAAGTACCTTTTGACATGGAGTGGGTTCGATTTTGTCCTGATCTTGCTGGCTTTGTTGCTGCACGTGTAATGAGAGACTCTAGAGAGTTTCTATCACCCCGTAATTTTTTCTTACAACGTCGAGAGATGATTGCAGCTCTGAGGCTGGCAGAAAGAGGACTAGCACTTGCCTTCCGAGTGGCAAATGCTGTCCTTCTGACGACAGGTGAGGAAGGAGGGGACAAAAGAGATGGTTTTGAAGAGGAAGTAGATGATGAAGCTTTGGCATTTTGTGTTGAAGCACTGTCTTTCACTGAACTACTACTCGAAGGTGGCGAGTTGGAAACTGCTGTACTTCCAGTAGATTCATTCACGATGACCTGGGATGCTTTGAGCGTACGAATTCGGACAGACACTATGCACACACACACACACACAGAGAAAATCAAAACGTCAAGTATGATAATTAACATTTGAAAATGTACTAATAATTTGATGTAAAATTCAAAATGTTATATACCATTGGTCCATAATGCTTCAAGTTCCACCTAATAAAAAAAGAAATACATTTTTATTCGCACATCAAAATTTGACAACAAAAAACTGTACATATTGAGTACAACTCACCTGGACGGCATCAACATCGTCTAATAAGGAGATTCCAATATCCGATGGTTGAGAGTTTTTGCCCTGGGTAGAGTTTTCATAGCGAATATATTGAGCCAAACGAGGAAAATCACTCGGACTACCGAATTCCGAAGATGACGATCTGTGATGATGATGTTGTTGTTGTTGTTGTTGAGCATGATGATGACGATGAACGGCCAACTTTGTCGACGGCATTTAACACCCACAGCCCAGTTTAGATGGTGGTTTATTGACAATTGTTTAAAGTGAATAGATTATATTTAAAAATAAAAATTGATGCAATACAAAAAAAACTATTTCAACACACTCGATTTCCTCTTGTACTTAAAGAAAGAACTCAATTACTGCGACAGGGTCAACAAGTATGTCAAACAAAATATGATTGACCCATCAAAATCAAACAATGTCAAAGAACATTGACTGTGGACACTAAAAGTGTCCCAAATTCCTTTTGCCCACAAACTGCGTTCAAATATGTTTGGGCAACCAAGGATTCTGAAAATTAGTGGTAAAGTTGAACCCGGCCGAAATTTTTTTTTGACAGATTATTTTCCAACTTTGAAGACAAATGTTTGAGTGCTGTGTTCCTGGGGATAAAGAACAATTGTCATTCCATTAGTGTGGCAGGTTGGTACAAATTATTTTTGTCACTTTCATTTTATTCCTGTTTGTATGTGTCCTTTGTTTGTGCATTGAAATATTTTTTGCAATTTTGATTTTTAAGATTGTGCAAGACAGGAGGATAATGGACGGGTCTCCTCCTCCTGAAAATTGGTCAATCCAAGGTAATGATGATGATAATGGGGATAGCAGTAGTTCTACAGATGTTGAAGATTTGTTAAATCCAGGTTCGAGAAAATTTAATCCAGAATTAGCTATACTTTGTGAGTCTTCGAGTATCAGCATTCCATGTCCAGAGGCTCCACGTTATCAAAATATATTTGAATTGGAGAGAGCAGTCCCTGATCCGACACACGAACCAGTTTTTGTCTCTGTTCTTGAGGCCAACAAAGCTAGAATTGCTAAAATGAAAGCCCAGTTGGAAGAGAAAAAGTCAAAACAAGCTGCTGGACCACCTCAGAATGGCCCTAAAGTCGCCGGTACTAGTTCTAATACTACTGGAAGTAGTGATCAAGCCAAACCGTCCACTTCAAAATCAGAACAACCAGTACAAAAATCTAATGTTGTTCAGAAACCTGATGTACCTTTTTATCCTATACCTGGAAGGTTGGTGTGCTTTATTACTAAATTACTAAATTTATTTATTATAGTAGCTGTTATAAATGTTGTTGTTAAAACTATTTTTTTGTCTCTTAAGAAAATTTTTACCTCATCAACTCCCAGTTTTTCGTCCTCGTAAGGAACATCCAACTGTCCTAACGGAAATGAAAATGGTTAAGGGTCCTCTGGAAAAGATCAAACAAGTGATGACGAGTCGTCAACCCATTAAAATTTGGACTAGACATGCTGATGGAATTCGTGGGTTTTGTACAGGAGTCGTCTTAGTATTTGACAAGCATTGGAATCTCATTCTTCAGGATGTGTACGAAATTTTTCAGAGAAAAAGACTCAACAAGAGTGAGTTGGGGAAAAGGGAACAGAAAAAATTGGATCTTTTACCTTCATCATCACGTCGTCAACCAGAATACAAGAGTAGTAGTAAGACTACTACCAAAAGTGATAAAAAATTAACTACTACTACTAGTTCTGAGTGTATTTTGATAGAAGGATCAGATGCACTCATAACTCTTCGTCTTCATTTTGATGTTCTTACTCGGTCTGTTCGTGGTGGTGGTGGTTCTGTAGTTAGTAAAAAAAGTGAAAGTGGGCCTTTAAGTGAGAGTGTACCTTCAAATGTGACTAAAGCTCAGTTGAGGAAAAAACATTTAAGTATATTTTCAGAACCACGTCGGGATCCTTTTGGTTTTTATATTTTAGCTCAGTCTAAACATTATGAAATAGTTCAGAGACGTCAAAAACAATTATTCCTAATGGGAAATGAGATTGCATTTATTGAGCCCAAACAAACACCGACATAACTTATACTACTACCAAAATACTAAGCGTCTTTCCAATTTTGCATTATGTGATTTTATACTTTTATAATACCCTTATTTATTTTATTTTGTTACAAAATCATGAATCATTGTTAGTAGTTACATTTTCAGCTAATTACAATTTACACACTTTGTGTCAAAAGTGTCTAAAATGAATAATTTAATTTGCACTTGAATATGATTCTAATATAAATAATTTATCGTGAAATCAATGCGACGTGTCCAGCGTTAGAGAATAAATAACAATTGATTTATTCCATTTAATTCATAACATTAATGTCTCATTTTCATAATATAAACATCCATGATTGTAGCAGTATACAAGTAAATGCATTTTCCAAAATTCATTACAAATGTATCACTTCACACAGCAATATGCCATTATAGAAGATAAAGAACCCTGTCAATAGTTTCATTGCCATCAAAAAGTTCACCTTACATCATAATAAAGCAAATAATAATCAGTTTAAAATAATTTAAAAGTAATAGCAATTCGATTAACGTTCGTAGAATAAATTAAATATATCATAAATGTCATTAAAAATAGAGTTGACAATGTATCAAAGAATGTGTAATGTGAGATGATCACCCAAGTCCAACATCCAAGGCCATCATTATCTGTGGATGAATTACAAATTATATGATTATTTGTCGGTTTGTAGTTTAGGGATTAAATTGATTACAGGTTTAGTTACGTAAATTCTATTGTGATAAAATTATCTCACCGTAAATCCCACAATGGCTGACCTAGAGAAATAGAACGAAAAGGCAATCATGTATGTAATATATTGCCGAGTCTCATAAAGTAGATATCATATGTAAAGCGACGTAATTACCATGAGGCAAGTGTACTGGAATTTTGATGCGCTTCAATGACAACTTCGGATAGGACTACAAATACCATAGCGCCCGCAGCAAAGGAGAGTGACCAGGGCAAAAGTGGTTCAAATAAATTGACCCCTACAAATTACATATTAGGTTTTGATTACAAGTTGACAAATTCATTTATTGTAACACTGAATAATTAAATTACAGCAAATCAACTAACCTACAGAACCGAGTACTCCGGCAAATGGTTCAACAACTCCACTAAACAAATTAAAGTAATGTCTCATATAGAACGAAATATTTGAATAATCATGAGCTTGATAAATATAAAAAATAAAAACCCACCTCAATTGTCCATAGTAAAAGGACCTGAGAGGACTGAATCCAGATGCTAGAAGTGGAAGACTTACAGCAAGTCCCTTATGGACAAAATATTTGAATGATTATGACTATTAGTCAAACTCAAGCACCTTAATAATAATGAGTAAGTTACAATTGAAATTGTACAGTTGATTTAAAAATCAACAATTAAATGGCATCATTACTTCAGGAAAATTTTGTAGCGCTATCCCTATCGTTAATGACACGGCAGACGAGTAGGTTGCTAATGCACTGAATAGAATACCAAAACAATTAAAATAACAGATCATTCACTTGACAGGTACACATATTGTGGGTTTAGATTTATGAACCTGTGGCCAATAGCACCAAACCCAACTCCAACGGCAAGACCCTCTATTTTCATATATATAAATCATAAAATTTGAATGACATGCTCGAGTTCATTAATTAGATTTTAAATTACTTGAAAACTCTACACTAACCGGGAATGTTATGTACAGTGACAGCAATAATCAGGATTACTGCAATAGAACAAAGAAATAATTAAAAGTTTTACACTGGAGCTGACGATGTCGTTTACAGTGGATTTTATGTCCTCTACAGAGGTCATTAAGAGAGGTTTACGCGTGCTTTGCAGTTTATTTGTCACGTGACACAATTCCAATCTCACGCTTGTCTCATTTTCACCATGAGAAAATCTCGTTTTCAGTTTCTTTAAAAAAGTGTGTTTGCAAAAGTACTGTGTATTTAACCATATATCCGTCTTATTTAACCATAATCTGGATTACTACTGCTTAGTGAGCGTTGTTGTTGTTGCTGGTAAGAGAACAATTTGACCCTATTATTTCTCTTTGTGTAGCATTATGTGTGGCATAGATTATACACGATTACACGTCACTATATTCTCATTTACAATTCCCTGCTAGTAAAATGTCGGATTACGCAGATGATGATGACTTCGAGTTAGTAGAGATAATGCCGAAAATAAGAGAAAAGCACGACAGAAGGAAGCTAATGATTACCCAAGACCACCATTCACTTACGACCAATTGGCTGCAATGGCTTTTGCAGTTCAGAAAAGGGAGGTTGTATCTTCAACCGACATCAAAAACTTTATGATGTAATTTATATTGTATTATGCAAACCAAGTACACTTTTGACTTATTATGAAAGCCTGAATTAATTAATTTCTCCATAATCTATTTTCTTTCTAGAGAAAATTTTCCTTTCTTTGCACAGCCGAAAAAGATACTCTGGCAAAATGTGAGAAGCTCTTACAAAAAAGCAGATTTTGTTGAATTAGTTACTCAGGGTGGTGGAGCACATGACCCATCCATGTTCCGTCTGAAGAGGAAACACTTTGGAACCATGTCGGACCAAATCTGCAGAATTGATCGTGAAAAGAGGACAAAAGTTGAACAATCCATGAAATTCCCTCGTAAGATATTTTAAAAATAGACTCATACACCATGTGCTATTTAAATTTTTGTCGTGATGTCTTATGTAATATCATAATTATTATTTCTCAGAAAAATTACAACAATTTTTACAAGCGGTTAACAATGGAGTGAAAATTGAACTGGAGACTATAGAGCCAGACAATGGATTAGATCCACAAATGGATACTGTTGATTTGGTGGAGGAGGCCTTTATTGGTGAAAATGAAAATGGGCTCATACATGAAGGAATTAAAAATAAAATAATGTAATTAATTATCATTAAATGTAGTCATACACATGATATACTTCAAATCAGTAAACTGAAAATCTTAAACATGTTTACTTGATACAGAGCCAAACATCCCATCTTTGCAACTGCTCAAAACTTTGCATTATCTGTTGATATGCATCTTTCCGCCGGTCATATTTTTCCTGAGGTAGGAAATACTATTAAACAAGTCGGCACCAATTCACAAGTTTATTGTCTACACCATGGTCTGAAGGGACTCTGCCTACCTTCTCGTTTTCCTCATGTTCCTGTCACCCTAGCCGAAATCATCAAACGAGCAGGGGCCCTTAAATTAATTGGAAATACGACCGGATTTTCTGCCAAATTTTTTTTGAGGGGGAACAGGACAAAAATATAAATGTATCAAATGGAAATGATGATGATGATGATGATGATGAGGAGGAGGAGGAGGAGGAGGAGGAGAAGGAGAATATTGTCACAAACATGAAGAGAATCGATGTTCGTGTTGACTGTTATCCACCATGTAATGCACTTGTGTTAATATTATTGAGCCTTGCGCGTAAAAGTTAAATTTGTTCGCATTCATAAGTACTAATTGATGGAAATTTATTTTACAGGTAAATACAGTCAGTACTTGGCCTACATGACCTGTCTGAAACCGGATGAATGTGTATTTGGTCCTAGGTGCTTCAGATATATTTTTGGCAGCTCCTCCGAGAAATATTCGTCCACCACTCAACGCAGAATGTCTGTGCTTGTTGGTAAAGCCCTGGAGATGCACAAATTATTTTTATCTACACTGGAAAAAAATAAATTAGCGAAAATGGTCCTTGACAGGTGACTCCACCAGAATCACCTATACCAGAAATTCACCCACGACCTGCATCATCAACTAAAGAACCTCCTCCTCCACCCTCTCCCGAAAAAGCCGGTCCTTCAAAACGCAAGAAATCTAAAAAAGTGTCAGGCTCTTGTAAGGGCCCTTTGGAATTTTTGCTAACTTACGGCGTGAGTTCAACACATTTCCCTAAGTCTACAGAAAGAGAGAGAGAGATTGATACAGAAACCATGATTGTCACGTTATTTTTTGATGTTTTTTACATTTTTTGGTTTCAGGATCACAAATTTGGCCACGCCAATTGTCTTTCTCTCTGGTCAACCAACGTTAAAGAAATTCGAATACCTTTAAAAATGATGCTTCGTCATATGTATGATGATATTTCAAAGGCTAAAGCATTATCAGGTTATTTTACTGATGATGCGCTAGCTGTGCTGGAGAGTTTGCACCCTTTTCTTAATTTTCGCGAGTCATATATTACACAACAACAACGTGTTGGCCGTCTTCTCCATGTTCCACCCCCTCAACAGCAACATCAAACTCAGGTCATCGAATTGACCCAACAAGATCGAGATACTCTGGCGCAAAATAGTGGTCATCTGACTGTCGTCATTAATGGCCAACAAGTTACAATTAAATATGTTTAATTATTATAATATTATTTTTGTGCACATTACCTATTCGTTTTTTTTTCAAAAAAGAGCAATTTTCCGGTTGCCCTAAATAAAGTTTACACAATAAAACAGTGACAGCAATAATTAGGAGCACAACTCGTTTCCAATTCGTACTAGGAGGCACATTATTTACTAAGTTACATGATTCGTAGTCACCCTCATAGTCCATCTTTTTGTGAGAGTATTTGTCATTTGCTACGGCTGTTGAAAAGTACAAAACAATCGAGTATTCAGTTAAGAACATGTACTCAAGTATAAGGTTGGACTTTTATCAATGCAGATTTTAATGTTATTTACCTAAAGCTATACCAGGTGAAACACCTACAAGTCCCATTTTATCAATAAATACATCAGTAAAATGCACAAATAATGCTCCGAGTACAAATCCTAAACACACTGGTATCAAATGTACATCGGGCCACAAAGACTGTGACATTTCAACTGATGGTGCCAATAAGGAAAAGTACGAAGCGGACAACATGACACCACCTAATATGACAAAAGAAAAAAGAATTTGAAATAAACTCAAAAATATAAAATAATTGCAATTATAATTTTTGTTCCATAAATTAAACTTTTGCTAACCAGCGAACCCTAGACTTGTGGCCATTATTTTTGTCTGTAATTTTTTAGAAAATACAATTCGGAATCAATACAAATATTTTAAATTAAAATAGTGACAATTTGATTGTCAATTTCTAACCTGATTTTTACGGAGTGTGTTGTGATCGACTAGAAACACTAGGCCAGCACCAAGTGCGGTGACGGCCCATGTCAACAAGGTCCCTAGGAATGCCTGTTCAAAATTAGGAAAAATTGTACTTTGAAATTATTATTATTTACTACATATTTAAGTTGAGTACAAAATTTTGTAAAAAAAATTGTTTGAAGAGGAGCCCTTAGTTGAGTAAATAAAATAAATGGTGAAAAACTGGGACACATGAGGATGTGTAGGACAATATTATTATATTTTAACGTACCTGCAAAACTGGATTCCAACCCTCTATCATATTTTGATCGGAGTTGGAACTCGGTTTGGCCACCGGTTTAACTTTTCGTTCAAAAGTTCCTCCACGAGGAATGGGGCACTGTCAGATTTTAACGAGAGTGAAAGTTTGTATGCAAATATTTACAGTCTGCTCTAATAATAGTTTGATGCCTTGATTATAACCATATTTAGGTTGTATTTTTATTCACTGCATTCCCCAAAGCATCCAGCTTCTTCGAAAATATAATGTATGTACATATGTTTTCAAATACTTTAGTATGTAGTTTAATTGCATTTAACCGTGCATTCATCATCATGTTTTAGTTTACATCTAACAAATGTTTTTGATATTTAATCAAAGTTGCGTCGTCAAATTTAAATACATTAGTAATAACATAGTTTATTGAAATTTCCAAGGTTTGGAAATTTCGTGTGTGACAATTTTAAAAGTTAACGTGGTCCTTTGTAGGCATAAGGCATTCCTCCATTTTTATCCCATTCTTTTTCGAATTCGTACTCCTGAAAGAATTTTTTTCAAAAAAAGGGTCAATACAACAATAACCTTACTGTACCTTACTGTATTGAAAAATTTAGAGAAATAAATAGATTTACCAATATTTCAGCTCCTCTCTTTCTGGTCAATCCAGTTTCACTCAGTTTTAATTCGCACATTTGCATGTCATCACGTCCTACAATTTATTACAATAATTTCGTTAAAAAATATCCAACCAAAATCATTCTGATAGTAAGATACAATTTTCAGTCATCATCTTTGTACCTGCTATGAGAAGAACAGGGGATTTTCCAGGATGAACTGCCATTTGGTGACACATACAAAATTGTAAAAAAAGGCACATCATAAATTTTAATAATACTACACTTAAAGAAATATACATGTTCAAGTCTCATTTGAAGTTCAATGTAAGTGTAATTTGTTACCTTCCATTTGTCTCACAATATACTGTCCATCAAAGTGAGAATACCTGTGAACAAAACAGAACGACAAAATTTCAATTCACTGAATCATATGTCAATAGGAGAATGAAAGTTGTTGGGAACTATTTAATATAAAAAAAATTAACCAGAGCCCACGATTTTGCCCATCTTTCGTAAAGGGGATGCGAAAATAGCGTTGTTGGGGACTTGCTTTGGCTGCCACATCCGGCGGCGGACTTGGACAATGACTGTAATAAAAATACTAGGACATTAAAAAACAAGTTGAGATACAATAACAAGGGTTCTCTTCTCAATTTTCTTAATTGTTTAATTAACACAAACCTCTGTTGATGTTGATAAATAGATTTAGGGGCTCGTTCATCCATTTCTGAGGGTCCTCCTGGTCCACCAGGTCCTCCTCCCTTCCCTCCACGATTCCTCGCCTTCCAAAACACAAACAGGCAGAAAGAGTTAAGTAATGAAGCACTCACATCAAAACGTTTCAAACCACCATGATACTTACTTACCTTCCATGCATGATAAACTTTTAATCTCCGATGAAATTCTTCCCGACATGCTTCCAGTAATTCCACATCACAGCTAGTATTGATTGCGTCCCTCAACTCTGAGTATTTCCAACCACTCAGGTCATGCTTCTTCCCGGCTCTAGAATTGACAATGTAGTTGGAACGTTTGAGTTGAGTCGGAGTTGCAGACTCTTCTACTGTCAAATTAGACTCTTGGGCAAGACGGAATGCTAATTCATGATCCCTCTTCTCTTGTTGTTCAAACATGACATCATTGAAATTTATCAAGTCATCCGAATTCTTCCCAACCCCTCCAGCCACATCTACAGAAGTTTTACTACTTGCAACTTCTTTTTGTTTTGCAGCCATCTTGATCATCATCGCTGCCTCTTCTTTTTTCCGGTTTGCCTCAATCTCAGCCTTTTTCCTTCGATTCTCTTCCTCTTGTAATTTTAATTTTTCTTGTTCTTCCTTCTCTCTTTTTTGACGTTCCATCTCTTCCCTCATTTTCCTTGCTCTCTCCTGTTCCTCCGCATTCCTCTCAGCCTCCACTCGTTTCGTCAGAGTTTTGAGAAGAGTGTCACACTTGGACAGAATGTCTTGATGTAATTTCTGAATCTCTCCATCTGTAATCTTTACATTGGATTTGATAGTTTTCACAGCTGCCTGGAGTTCAGTTTTCAACTTCTCAACCTCCTTTTGACTTGTCTCCTTATCCTTTTTCAATTTCCCAACTGTCTGGCTCATGGATCCAATTTGAGCTTCTAATTTCCTCAGTTGGACAATCCCACGGTAACGAGGACGATGTCTTTTACGAGCCAAGTGCATTCGCACTGTCTTCTCTAAATAGAGAAACGGAGGAAAATGATATTAGGATTACAGTATTATTTGTAGGTATAGTTTAGCAAAAATATGAGATTGGAAGTGAAATCATATAAAGTTTTAACTTACGAATTATGATGAGGTTCTCACGTCGGTATTTTATTTTATTTTTTACTGCAAGGGTATTGTCAAATCATTTTAAATTTCACAATGTGTGTAAACGGTGTGTATTCATATCATTATCTATTCCGTATTTATAAAAAAGACACATAAATGATGATTACATTTAACTGCAGACAACGCGGTGTACTGACTCTTTTTCCATTTGGACTGGATAATCCATTTACTCACAGTAGCCACCATCATTTTCAAAGACTCTGTTTCGAAGGGTAAGTGAGAGAAAGTCCAATTTTGTAATTAGAAAGGGTTACTCAGAATGACCATAATGTGTGTGTGGAATTTGGAAATGAAAAACTTACCAGGATCATTTCGCATGAGTTGATCAAATTCCTATTTGAACACAAAAAAACTCTATTTGATAAACCAGTAAAATTAAATCCCTATTGGGACAGTAGATTATCCTAGATTCAAACCTTGAATTTTCCTGGACGGAAAAATACGCGAGTGAGACCAAAACGGAAGTCATCCTCAGATAGACCAAGAGCTTTGAAAAGAGCCCGACAAAAGAAACGAGGATCTAGTGAAGACAGTTTCGGTGGTAGTAGGCCTTTGTACGTGGCGTACAGAGAAGAGAATTGGACGCGTGACGGGAAACCCTACAACATCAATGTTTGATTTGAATATTAAATTTAAGGACAACATTCTTTCTTTCAAACAATCTAAGAGTAATTAATAATAATTACCCTCTGCATGAGTTCCAGGACGGATGTCATTCCAGCAGACTAAATATGGACAATGAAAAAATCAGATTTCACAAGTTTAAATCCTTATAGGGCAAAATATGTTATATGTATAAGACACACAAACCTGGAGTTGTGAAAGGATTTGCCCTCCGACAAATTCATTTGGGATCATTTTGGCGTTGGGTTTGATACAGCGGATGAAAGAAGTCCCTGTCCCTCTCAGTTTTTCCAAAAGATCATTCAATTGTGATCGAAATTTGGATGCCACACTCAAGTACGTCAATTTCCCCGAACTCTGTTTTTGTTTTGTCGACAGAGCAAAAAGATCTTTGAGGAATTGACTCCGGGATTCTTGGACGAGACCTTCCAGGGATGCATGCAGAGCATCATTATTTTTTTCAATAAATTGAGTCTACATTTTTAATAAAAGAAAAAATGAAGTAAAATTGTCAGATTATTATACGACACATTGTGTATCATCAACAGTTATTTAGGAAGAAAAAGGTTTTCTTGCCGTTTTGTAGCACACTGCCCCTGCAAAATGCCGAATGAGAAAACCTTCTTCGTCTCGAATCTCTCGATGTTCCTTAATTTTCGATTTCCGGGGTAAAGCCAGTCGAAAGTGGTTAGGAAACATTTTATGAACTTCCGTGGTAAAATGGGTCGCACTTGGTTTTGGCAATTTTGACTCTTCATCAAGGATGGACAGAATCCCTAAGATGAACAAAAAAGAACATCAAATAATAGTTCCAGATAGTCACCAATTTAACTAATTAATTAATTATTCAACGGAACTAAAAAGTAAGTAAAAATTGAACCATTCTTAGGTGACTCCATGAGTTCAATACAGTCTGCATTATCAATATAGTCAATACGAGCCACTCCAAGTCCTTCTTTTGCATACAATGTTTGTTCATCATGAAGAACACGTTCATTAAAAAATTGTTGAAGCTTTTCGTTGCAAAAATTTATGCAAAATTGTTCAAAGGAATTCATAGTGAAAAATTCAAAGCCCGCAATGTCCAACACTCCAATGTAAGAGGAAGAGGATTTGAGAGGGATTGACTGATTAATCCGAAAAACTATTGCATCAAACATTCTCGAGTACATAGCTTTAGCCAAAGCATCCCTTGCATTATTTGCTTCATAAACTTTGAGTGGAACCATTATCACTGTCCCCTTCGTCCCTCCCTTGGCTGTCTGCATGACTCTGGAAGTGAGAGCCTGTCTCAACTCATCCTGATCCACTCCCATCAAATTTGAGGCCAACTTGAGAGCTGACTCAGACTTGTCTGTCACTCTACACCCTCCTCTTTGGTCATCAGGGTCATCCTCAAAAGCCACATTTCCTAAATGAAGTACAGCTGCCACGACAGAGTAGACAGCCAATTTATCTTTGTCGGAATGACCTAAGCGAGAAAATGCATCTTCCATATCTTGGAAATCTTTGAGATCATCCAATAAAGGGTCGTGGAGTGTTCCCTTCTTCCCAAAATATTGAGTACAACCCTGGCGGAGGTAGTGAAAATCTTGAAGGGTCAAATTTGCCAAATGAATTTGTTGTTTCAACTGGGCTGAGGCTCCAACCAAAAGTTGGTAAAATATATGATAATTTCTTTCTTCTGCCGATTGACTGCATATTCTGTTAATGACAAAAAAAAGTAATTTATATTGTAGAGTAGTAGACATTTTCTCTACATATATTAAATCTACATTAAATTTTTTTCAAAATGAAAGCAAATCATTTCTCTCTCTCTCTGCCTTGGTCGAGAGTGGATAAGAAGAAGAAGTAGAAGGCTGCTATTAGCCAAGGAGAGAAAGACAGAGAAAAGAGACAAACAGTTTACAGCACAAGCCCAAAAGACAGAGACATACGACCATGTCGAACTCAAGCTGAGGCTCAAGCGTGCAGAAGCAGAAATTCGCCACATTACTCCAAGTCTATGACATTCGCACAGGCATCATTCGCGCAGCGCACACATTTCTCCGTTTAATCTAATAGGATTGAGTATGGAACCAAGAGCTTCTCTGCATTCCTCCTCGTCTTTTTTGTCGTCATCACTTCCCTCCCTCTTCCTCCTTCCTTCTTGAACAGCTGAGACTGTGTGAGAGTGTGCGTGTGCATGTTTAGAAAAAACTTCTGTATGTACAGGCCCATTCAAAAGAATATTCAATATAAATTATCCTTGGCTCGTACAAACTCCGTGTAAAAGTCAAGGATAAGTTGTATGTGTCCCGGAGTTTCCTTTGAAAGGCCCTGTACTTACTAC
>WJFB01000559.1:0-56202 GCA_009870185.1 Pygmarrhopalites habei
ACACATTAAAATCGTTTTTGTATTTCATCTGAATATTTGTGGAATTACGATTTTTAAAGGATCAACATTATGGTCAACTAAGTTTGGGCAAGCAAAATACTATTTTAAAAATCTTGTTTTGCATCAGAAAAGTTGACAAAGTAGTTGTTGAGAATAGAAAATAGAGCCTTTATGTAGACATTCGGCATCGCCGACTCTGCTTTCCGGAAACATTGCGGAAGCATTACAGGGAAAAATTTGGGAATATTCCGCGCGGGAACCTGAAACTATTCCCCTGGAGAAACTCAAATATACACGACGGCAAAATGATGACACGGTCACAAAGTCTAGAGATTCATCATCATCCCCTCTCACCTCTGCCACTTTGAGATATCTGTCTTGATGCGTGTATTGTGATGATACAGTTGGCCCACCGTTTTAAAAAAAAAAAAACTTTCCTCAACGATCAGAAACACTATCAAGTATGACTCGTGAACAATTCCGTCGGCTCTCATCACCAAAGTCTCTCTCTCTCCGCTTTTTCTCGCGGTATCCAACTCACCAACACAATGGAGAAACGGAAATGTGACAGTTTAAACCTCTCAGGATAGATTTGGGATGCACTAAACGGCAAACAACACAAGCGAGGCAGTTTTTATATATACTTTATCCATTTATTCTTTCTTTCCTAATACTCATGGTACATTTCCATGGTGGAGTGTCCATTACCTACTAGGAGTGCTGCCATGATTTGTCTTTATTTTTTAAAAAAGAACTACTATAAATACGGCGAAGACATCTTTCCAAATTCATTGTACAAAAAGATATGTCAATTTTGTGATAAGACGCTGCGATATGGGCGTCAACATCATCTCTCACCATTGACTTTGTACACATTGCATACATCCCATACATCTTCATGACAATGGTAAAGTCAAATGATTCACATACAATCTACTCACTTTGCATTATCTCTAATGATGATACGAAAATAATCATCCCCTTGCGAATAGTTTAGCCCATTAAATTAATGTACCTACTGAAATAAATTGACAAGGTTTAAATTGGCCATTTACTTAAATTGATTGTAGAAGATCGTCTGCTAATGAATACGATGCTATTCAGTTTAAATGACAGTCTCAGTCAATAGTGTTGTTACCACCATACATACCATTGGGGTCAGGTCAAAAAAACAGACAAAGTACTGCAGTGTGAAAGTCTGATTTTCCTGAGGAAAATACATGTTGGATGATTACTCCAATTTTGCTAATTCAAAATTTGATAATGGACAAATTTACACATTATGTAATTATAATAATCCTGACGTGCCTGAAACACAATTTGACGGTAAGTACGTTTATTAGTCACCCATAGTAGGCCCACATTAGTCACGGCTAACGGCAGGATATAATGTCGAGGAGGAACAACAACAACAACAAGTGTCTACTTCTTTTTGAAGGATTCCTGGTATTTTGAAGGAAGGAAGATCTACATGTTCTCCACGATCACTGCACAAACATACATGTTTCTACCACTACCCTTAGGAAGTAGGAGAATGACGATTCAGAAAAAAATGTTCCACACACACACACATCTTTCTCTCCACGTGATTTTGCTTACGACTAATCCCCAATTTTATAGTAATGTACCTTAAAGATGGGTGAATGGATGAACTACGTAACTCGAGTCCACACACTGTGACTATAATAACTAACAACAATACACCTTGACAGTGACAGTGACTGACTCTTGGTGCATAACTTACATGTATGTACAATAATATGTACGAGGCATAACAATTCAAAAAAAAATTACCAATTAAATATTAAACATAATCGTATATCTCTTTACGACCAAGTAAATTTAATTTACGTTACTTTTGAACGGATTCCTCACACCCTTCACAACAATAACAACAATACCCTTGTGTGACTGTATTGTAATTGTATGAGAGATACACCGAAAAGTGTAGCACAAGTCGACTCGACTGGAAAATGGAAATTCACCCCCTCCTCCCTCCCTCTTTCTTAATTTGCAAAGAAATGTCCTCTGTGAGATTGAGTCATAAGTCCGACCAAGGAACGTTGAAATTGGCGTAAAAAAAGAAACTGCCAAATATTTCCGCAAACTACTATCATACACACTGGGCTTACAATAATACATGGCCAAGTAGAGGGGTTTCAATTAAGGATATTATATTCTTATGCGGATGCGGAACCATGAAATGAATGACAGGACAGGTGGATATGGTCTCATCTTCTTCTCCCTCTTTCTCTATCTCACCCATTCCAATTGAGCGGCAGCATTATAGCCATGATGAACAAATATAAAAAGGAATGTTGAGGTACAGGCACGCACTTTCCATCAAAATGGCCAGTGTTCTGCACAATTACGATTGCAACGGTGATCGTAGCTTCATTTACACTCCACAGAACATCCAACAAATATCCCACGCTCTCAAACATCAGCATCAGACGTACATGGCCGTATGACTCTTTCTCTAACCCAAAGTGTAACTTTGTGTGTGTGTACTGTTCTTTTTCCAAGAGGATTACAAATACAACATCGCTACTCTGGCGTCAGGATGAAATTGCATTGTAATAATTGCACTCCAAAGAAAAATAATGTTCGTCCAAAGAAACTCCAACCTAAAGGTTAATAAATCAACTGCACAAGGGGGAGAAGGAAAAAATCCGGAAACAAGAGAGAGAGAGAGGGAGAAAAAGTTAAACTTTTAACTAAACGATCCTTTCTTTTTCCTAGAGATGAAGATGTGATTTATACCCAATGGCACGCAGTATACGATACACACGCTCATTTTGCCTGTACTCATTTTCAATCCTCGTCCACTTCTTTCATCCCCCCCATCAATCCTTCCATATAATAAAAAAGTGTGGAGGGTCCTCACTAATATTTTTGACAAAAATAGAACATTTTTAGTCAATTTTTATTTGTCAATGTCTTTGTAATTTTACTGGACAGATTATTTTAATAATGATGTTATTTGCTTAGGGCGTAATAAAATGACAAATCATAATTTGACACAGTGTTCAGCGTACTGCTAAATAATTTCATCTTTTACATTTTGTGCACAACCTCGTGTAATGTGATAGTGTATAATAGAATATATGTACATACATTAAACCTTATTGAATAAAGAATCAACAAAAACTACGCAGATAGATTAAGACCAAGAAAAAAATCCATTTCAATAAATCAAAATTGCACACTGTATTTTTAAACGTTAGTTATAGACAAATGGCAAAAAAACTTGAACAATCCATGTATATAACTTAATTTTAAAAATACTGACCATCTAAATTGGTTTGCAGCTTGTTGGTCATTCTTGGCAGTCAACATAATAACACAAAAATTATTATGCAACAATTACACAATAAGTATTATAAATTTTACGGAAGTACATGGATATTAACATACGTATAACAATAGCAACTCTGGTACAATTAAAAATAATACTTTTCGACACTAATAAAAATAATGACATTATTTCTATCATTTCTATTTTTTTCATAAATTTGGCTCTACATTGCAAAATGCTTTCATAGACTAGAGAGAAACAATAATAGTTCGAAAAATAATAAGCATATTAATAGAACATCAATTTAAAGTTCAAACTTAAAGCTGCATCTTGCTTTCATTGTTAGTACTGATTAGTGTAAAGTGATTCGATGTTTCCCTAGATTATATCTTTTTTCTCCTATACAGACGACCCAACTAAAGCTGCATTATTTGTTAATAATCAACATGAGTAATAATAAACTATTTTCACAATCATGATAAAGTAATTTCTAAAATAAACGACAGTAATGAGATTTTTCTTTGAGTGTGTACAAGAAATATGACACAAAACGTTGGCATTAAAAAATGTCTTTACATCCGCAGAAGTTCAAATATATACTCTCAATGCCATACTTGTGCTAATATACCTAAATATCTAATGTTGCAAGGATTGACACAAGTATTCTTTTAGGGTACTTTAACTAGGGTTTCTTTCACATATTTGCACACCAAACCCCTTTTTTGATTATTTTGCTTATTTTTAACTACTGTGTATCCCAGCCGCACATATTTTGTGTATAATTTAAGTGAAAGAAAGAGTATAAAATATGTTTGCCGTATATCATACTGTCTTTCCTTTTCTTAACCCGAGGATAAAAATGACAAATAAACTGAACCCACGGCACTTGATGCAAATAAAAGAAACATGCACCACCATGTTGCAAATCCAAAGATCCCTCTGAACACTGTGGCATTGAACACCTGAAAAGAAAGACATTGTATGTATGGTATAATGGGTTATGCGGAAAACACCTATGAAAATTGAACATGTACACACACATTAGAAAATTTGGAGACCACAACAAAAAAAATATAATCTTCTCTATACATCATAAAATTATTGTACACATGATGAGATTGAACAATAATTATCAAGTAACACAGTCATGTAAAATATTGACTTACTTGTTTTAGCGAAGCCAATGCAATGGCAAAATGTTCCGTTGCTGGCTTTATGTCATCTGTGTCCGGAAGAAGAGTGGACGGAGTAGTGCCCGACAGATTCTCAGCACTACTTGCATTTCCATCACCTGATGAAGTGAAGGTCCAACCACCGAGCCACGAATCTCCCCCTAAAAAACAAACAAATGTCACAGACACACATGATGAGCAGAAAGAGAAATTATGGCATCATGGGAATTTTATGATAGACTTTACTGTGAGTACAAAATTGATTGTACATACTCCATATTCCACTCCGTAATAATAAATAAAAGCGTGTAGGGGAAACTTGTGTAAATCCTAGTGTCATTAATTTAAAACGGGAGTTAAATGAGACTCGAAAAACAGATGAAAATCGTGAGGTTCATCACTACTACTATGGCTTTTCCAGTGTCATAAGAAGAATGTTCAAATTTGTTTTAATACGATAAAAAACCTCAAAAAATAACACTGTGAAAATTACACTTTTAAAAATAATACTTTTTAGGGTTGGAAATTCCAAATAAGTAGGTATAGCTCGACAAAAAAAACAACAACAAATAAACAGTGAGATGATGATGAGACCTACTAAACTTCAGAGCTCACCTACTACCACTTTGAGAATTGGAATAAAAGTATTGTAAAAAAAGTATATATAAAAGTGCGTACGGTAATTGCATTAAAATTAACAATGGAAATGTGTCTCCTTCTTCCTATCTCTCGAGCATACCATTATGTACATGAATGACATACAATAGTACACACACAATTGAGTGTATTTCTTGTAAAATGTACAAAGTTGCGGCCGACAAGCGTCGCCGCTTGGGTCTCTTCATTCTTCACTCAACCAACGAAATTGTACAAGAAAAAAAGTATGAATCCGTTATATAAGCTATCTCTCAGAAGAAATCTAGCAGCTTCCTTAACATAGTTTCCTTTTGCATCCTCTACACACATTTACACCTCAGTCTATGTGACATATAGGATATCCTATGCATACAATAACTTATTGTATACATCCATAAATGTTGTGTGTACGTAGTAAGTGATGGTGTCCTCAAAAAAAGTAGACACAATAATTTTTACATGTATTTTTCTTATTATAAACACTTGAAGAGTTCTCTGTAAAGAGTCTGGATGTAATAGTTGAGGATAAGGTTTGTCATAAGACTGGTTATGATTATTATTTGTTACAAGATTTGTTTAAATACTCTATTCATAATAAGTGTAAATTATAAATAATACAATTGTAATATAAACCTACTTTTGATTCCGCTCCAGTGGCCATTTTAAAAAGTAAACCTTTCCTGTCTACCAATGCGGTCGTTACAATAGAAAAGCTTAATTCGAACTCTGCCTGTTTACATGCAACTTGTTGACTTCCTCACAACAACAAAGAAAGAATAAGAAGAATCATAATGATACTTGTTCATTTTTTAATTCTATTTGAATGGTGTGGACAGGAGGTGGAAGATAATGGATTGACTTCCATCTATTTGTGAACAAAATCCTACCACAATAAAAACGGAGATGCACATCCCGGTCATGCAAAATAAAAAGCAAACTATAGGAGAATAATAAAAACTATATTCTCCACAATTCACCATCCATAAAATATGGGTCCTCTTCTACAGTCGAAAAGAAATAAACAAGTAATTGAAATAGAAATTACTCGTCGCTACCATCATATCATTCTTGTTGACAAATGGTATTTTGACCAAAACTGTAAAATGAAAAGCTTTCGTACGTGAGTAAAGACACGTTTCATTTCTTATCGTAACAAAAGCATTTCCCGTCTGTACAGTAAAGTGTAATGTCATAATACAATCTCCCTCTCTCTCTCTCTCTAATCTCCTCTTCACTTGTTCAACTAAATGAAGGGTAACTACCAAACTTTGTGCGTGTGAACTCATCCTTTGCAGTAAGTAAGACATGAATCCGTACACTACAAGACTATTCCAAATTTAATGTGCATTTCTCGATTGACTAGAAAATGACTTTTAGTCGTAAAATGGAACCCTAGTGTTAGCGCTATATTAAAAACTACTTACTAATACTTTGAGGAAAATTTCTCTAACGATAAGTACAATAATTGTACAGTTACCGTCGGTATGATGATGTTACATAGTTTCAAGTCCAAATATATTGTAAAGTGGTTTAGGAAGAATGTGCCCTATTGAAAATTTCTCACGACCAATCATAGTAAAGTACGATGAATCGACCAGAAAATACACGAGGTAGAGTACGACATTTAACTTCATAGTAAAACGTCTTGTATCATCGCAAATCATAGGAGCAACTGAGTACCACCCGTAACCAAAGCATAAACCAAAGAAGGAAAAGCAAATACAACCAATGAAAAATTGAGGACTATTTTCTGGCATAGAATGTACATACAAATATTTCACGAAAAAAATGTATAATAAATAATCTACACACATTATCTCAGACTCAGATGATCTAAGAGAGAAAAGAAATATCGTCATTTGAAGCTCTTAACATTTACCCTTGAATAAAATTACCATTCAGGCATTAATGGTGAGCCGATAAACAAATATTTGTAAAAAATGGTACGTGCGTATGATGGACATTTGTGGGCTGCATATTAAATGAGAGGATTATTGAGTGGGCTACATATACTTATGAAATACACAGTCTGCGAGAACACCGTACACCCGTTCCAAAGACTCTCATGACTTTTATGAATTCAAAAATTATGACAACTTGTCGCATATTTGGATTCAGTACATGTATAACAACTGCATTACATTGTACTTATATAAGGACAATGATAGATCTCGCAAGGAAAACAAAAAATATGGCTTACCTAAAGTTTTGTACATGAAACAGCAGTGTAAAACAACTAAAAGTGGTATAATGTACTGCAAAGCCACAATACATAAATAGTAGTATATTGCCGCGACCTGAAAATAAAAGTTTCAAAATTAAATAGCAAATAATCATTTCTTGGACATGCATCGTAACTCCTGGTTCCCTCCGTTCAAAATTTGTAAATTTTAACTTGTGCCAAACAGTTTTTATAGAGTTTCAATCATAAATCACCTTTTTCTGAATCTCAGTATTGAGAATACGTCCAGCCTCTTTAATTTGTTCGTTCAATTTGTCTTGAGCGACATTAAGAAACGACTGGAGAAACCAAGGCATCAAAATAATTCTCAGCACGACAAATAATACTACCAGGTTAAGACGCATGCTATTGAATGCGTCGTCAGTCATACTAAATCAATAAGAAAAGATGAAATTAGTTAATTTAATTGAAATTAGTCAAACTAAGTAGAAAAAAAGATGTAAGTAGAAAAATAAAAGGTAATTACAATGTTTCTCCAGTAGATCCTATAGGTGTTTGAGTAAATATTCCACGTCCAATTGGTCTAATCCATAAAACAGTGAGTAAAAATGGTAGAACAAAAGATAGATTTATGGAAAATTTCAAAACAACTCGTCCTTCGCAGTATCTAAAAAATGTTATATAAACCAACATACAAATTATTCACATCAGCCAACAATTGATCATAAAAAGGATAGGAGAATCTAAAGAGTAATTTAATACCTGAGACTATCGTAGAACATTTTACTCATCCGAATGCCAGGGAAAGTGAACAAGGAGCCAACAAAACCACAACAGACAGCTATAACAAACTTGACGATGAGCTTTGAGGCAGGTCCACTACAGAAATTTTTACAAATTATAGAAAATAAAGATATTTATGTATTACGAATTAGAAAGGAGATAATGATTGTGAGCACAAAACTTGAGTTAACATAAATATATTTATGCAATAAATTCACCTTGAAGGCATTCCTTGAGTTTTGAGAAAAGCGGAAGCATTTTCATAAAAGCTTCGGTAGGCTGGGTCAACGCCAACCTCCAACATGGTCTCATCCACAATCAAAATCATCATTGCAACTAAAAGATAAACGAGTCCCATAACGAGACACATTGATCGTTCTCCAATAACTTCGTCACCACGAAAGTATACAGCCGTAATTGAACACAAGACTTTCCTGGAAATTCGGAAATTATAAGTTTTATATCATATATACTAACCAAGCAAGTAGTGCTAAAAAGCAAACAAGACTTACAGACTCATAAGAATGCTCAACAAACACCAAAAAATTGACAAATTCATTTCATTTGTGGGGTTGATAAGGCCATAATAAATCTATAAAGAACAAAATATTGAATGACTTTTAGTAAGAGAGAGAGAGTACTTTTGATTGTTGACGAACAATCAGTAATATTCAACGTACTTCTGTGACGAAATAAATGATGGTGGCGTACAAGGAGTAGTCAACAACCCAATGGTAATCCGAATAGAATCTCAAATGTCTCACTTCTACCGAAGTTACTTTCACGGAATCGAGCTGTTGAAAATACACATAGTAACAATTTTGTACACATAATGACGGAGGCTACGAATTTATTATTGTAAAAAAATAAATCATACTTGAATTTGCAAATCCTTTGGTACATGGAAGGAATTAGGGTTCTTAATATCTTGACTTGATACCTTTCCCTTGCCTTTACCCTTGCTGACAATATCCTTTTTGATGCCAGCCAATTCACGTAGTTCATCGTCAGTTGGATGCAAATATCTTATCAATCTTTTAAGAAAATTTATTATTATTAAAACCTTGGGCCTTTTGGCGGTATCAAATATATGGATATATTTGCATTATCAATAAGTAAGATAACTCACCCAGTATTGCACAACAACCATGTCCCCAACGAGTACTTTCCTCCAAATTTTGAGATAAAGCTAGCCAAGATTACAGAAAATGCAAGCTGCGCTCCAAACACAGCCTAAATTAAAAATTATTTTAAAAAAATGAAATCCATTCACAAAACATTATATAAAAATGTTCAATTTTTATACATGTGAATAAATAACTGTAAGAGAAAAATAATGGTAGAATGGAAAAAATTACCATGATTGCTGTTTTCGACTGATTTCCCTCCTACCAATGTGTCCTTTTTTTGATAAAATTCTTTCAATTTTCAACTCTCATTTTTTTTCGCTTGAGATCATTTGAATTTTCTTTCTTTGCCACCGGGATATAGTTTCCGAAAGTCGCCGTGCCTGTCTCTGTTGTCTGGAAAATTTTTAACTCTCCGATTAATTTTTGGAGTCAATCGGGTCATTTTATCTCCGGAAGTACTTTAAACCATGGGGTATCCCGGACTGCCTCCAGAGAAGCCCTTGCAAGGTTTGACCCTCAAAAGTCTGAAGAAGCACACACCAGTAAGTCACAATTACGTACTTTAGTTTCTCCAAATTATCTTGAAAGTTGTTGTAAATTACAATTTGTTAATCAATATTTTGATGAGTGCAGCTTATTCCCATATATTTCTTCTTGGGTGCTGGAATGTGTTGGGCTGCATTTTACCTGGGTCGGCTTGCTTTCAAGAACCCTGAAGTAACGTGGAATAGCAAAAAAAATCCAGAGCCATGGGAGGCGTATAGGAATAAACAGTATAAGGTAAAAGGTCAAATAAAAGTTGAGGCATAAAAGTAGTTTATGCACTATTAAAAAAAAGTTGACAAAAGTGGTCTCAAATGAAAGGTAGTGGTGCCAGGAGTGTGTATCATGTGATTATAAAGGGTGGCAAAGGTCAAATGTCAAGGTATAGGTCACTGGGAAAAAATTCACTCGTATAAAAATTGTACTGGGGCTTTATTTGTAGAGTAGTTGTGATTGACTCTTTGCTTTTAAAAGACTTATGATGAGAGTGAACCAATCGGTAATTTACTGAGCACATGTACAGACTATTTGTGTTGGAGGTATGTTTGCTTAAGTTAGGTTTTAAAAGTCAGAAAATACTGAAGTTGATAAGGAATTTGGTCCATTTTAGTTAAGTTTGTTTGCAAACGAGCGGCCGAAGGCCGCGAGATTTGCAAACGAACCTAACTACAATTGACCAAATTCCCACCGGCCATGCCTTGCTGACAAAATGACCATGCCTTAATCACAATTAGTTGAAAAGTTTGAGTGGAAATTGTCAAAATCACTTCTTAGGACAAAATGATGGATAAAATAGTCAGAAAATTATTCCGACAAGCAATTTTTTTACAATAAAATTTTTTTCCCCGTGACCTTTTCCACCCTTTATAATGTCATGATGCACACTCCTAGCGCCACTACTTATCATTTGAGACCACTTTTGTCAACTTTTTTTTATAGTGCATAAACTGCTTTTGTTCCAAAGTTGAATACTTGAAAATTTTAAGAGAATAGGAAATTCCTATTGGGAATGTTACTACTTAACAAAAGTTTTAAAACAATTAAGTATTACCATTTTTCTAATTTTGACAGTTCTGGGCTTCTAGTCCTCCACCACCCTGTGCTGCTCCAACTTACAAGGAGTAAAATATACTTTCTTCTCTGGGCTCATGTGTGGGGTCAGTCAGCTGTAACATTTCTCGTGTAGTATAAAGTATCTGAATAAAGTTGTTCAACCATGTAAAAACAATAGTTACAATAATCCAATTTGTTGTTGTGATCACATCTCACTTTATTCGTTTTCCTCTCAAACATTGTTTTTTCATAACATTGTTATTTGTTTATTTCCAATTGCATGGTAGGCTGCTGAAGTAATAAATTAGTGCGGATAATCAATAATAATACGACTTGGTACACAATGTGTGTTTATAGGACAATCGTGTAGAAGAACAAAAGTCTACGGAGAATCACAAGATACTGTTACACAGTAATTTCCCACAATTAAAAACTATTAAAAATTACTGGTATAGGCAAGCAAAATTATTTATTTGTTTTAAAAAAAAGATTGTCTACATAGTTATTAACGACTGATACTCAAATGATCTAAATCATCTCCTGTATGATTTTCTTTCAACTCAGTAATAGTTTTTGCAAATCTGGTCCAATCATCTTGCCTAGGATTAGCTAATTGTTCACCTACATCATATACCCAAATTTTTCCTAAATCATCTCCGGCCGTTACATGTTGTCCAGACTGTGTCCACGAAACTTGATTTAATGCTACAGGCACTGGACTGTCTACCGTCACTGAGGCACTTGGTAACTCTGTGTCATTATTTAAATTCCAAAGATCTAGTTTTCCTCCACCATCAACTGTAGCAAAAACGGATGGATTTATAGGGGACCATGCCACATCCTGACAAAAATAGAGTGAAAAAGAAACAACGACCCATCAGTAAGGTATTTCTTTGATACAGAAAGTAGAAAAATAAAAAAGAATGAAACTTACATAAACATAATCTCCTGTAATATCGAATGAGTAGATTGGTCTAGTTTCCTGAAAAAAAAACAAATGAGAATAGTAACCAACGTAGATAAAATACCCTCAATTTATTTTTGAATTTATCTGATAAGATTATTTACCTTCAGACTCCATAGCTTGACACTCCAGTCAAAACTGGACGTAAGATAGAGATGGGAAAAGTCAACGGGACCGGATACATTATTCGAATTTATTCCTGTTACAGGGGCATGATGACCTTCAAATGCTTCTGTTATACCAGTTCTAGTCCCGTGACGACATGCAGAGTAAATTGTTCCTTCTTCACTGCCAACCAAAAAATTATTGACACTACTTTGTGGAAAACTTAGACAAGTAGCTGCCACTGGCTTTCCTTGTCTATGTTGAAGATCTAAAAGGAGAGCATTGAAGATTATATAATAAGCTTCTTTTACTATTTGTAATTTATATGAATTATGAAAACATATAACAAATACTTTGTATACAGAACATAAGTAGCATGACATTAAAGAAATAAAAACAAAACGAACCTAATGTTTCCTGTGGTTGGGCCAACATATCAAGTGACCACGAACAAAGTTTTCCATCGGTAGAAACACTTATCACATTGTGTGAATTTTGAGTTCCTACAACTTTCAGACAATATACTGGATGCTATATGAATAAAAATATATACACTATATTAAGAATATAACTGAATATTTTTAATATTAGGGAAAACATATGTAATAATTCACAACTTACTGTATGAGCTGAAGTTGTCAAAGGACTTCTCTGTACAGGAGTTTTTTTCTCTACACGATTATCCCACAACACGATAGAACCGGAATAGGTTCCACCCAATATTAAATTAGGATGAATCCTAGGAAGAAACAAAATTTAGATATCATAAAAAATACATCCTATATTTTTTCACTTTACCGTTACTGCTACAATAAGCGGTATTGAATAATGAACTAAAAACATAAAATATACTTGGCAAATGTTGTGGATGTAACTGGTGATTGGCAATGGAAAACATATTCCGGAGTTGTCTTCATAAATTTAGTGTTCCAAATGAGACAAACACCGTCTGGATCGTGAGGAGCATCTTCATTATTAGAATAACTAGCTACCAACAGTTCCGGGTACTGTGCAGACCAGTCCATTGAAGTCACACATCGATTTTTTGACCATTTTTCATCATAAAAGACACGATTGAGTGAAAGCTTCGTCGCTGACTTTTCCTCCCTACAAGAGAGAAATAGAGATTTTGATTCAAGTACTGCTTTCTTAATAAAATTAATATACTTCTTTGTCACAAATTAAGTTTATCACTTACGCTGCTTCATCACCATCTGAGGCTTTAGCATAATCATAAAAAATATCCACACTCCTTTCACATAAAGCTCGTTCCATGATCCGGGCCGTTTTATCAATAAAACGTTGAAAATTTGAAGACATGATAATCATTTGCTTTTCTTCCTCGCTAAGATCCTTTGGCTTGGCTACCTGCTGTTCCTCAACTTGCTTGGCTGCTTGTTCTGCTGCTGTTAATGCTGGCTGGACATCAGTCACCTGTGGCATCCCATGCCTTCAAGAAAATAAAATAAAACCATTTATTATTTCGTCAAATTGTAGAGTAATGTCATTCATATGATATATACAAAGTAAAAGACAATAAATTGTAAAATTACGGGAGGATTCCAGGAGGCAATTTTGGCATCCTATGGTCCATGGACAGGGACGACTCCTCGTCTTCAGCTTGGCCATCATCAAAAGTCAATACTGTGTCAGGTAATATCAATGAACCGCAAAGGCGTTAGCAGAGCAAAGCTCTCAGCAGGAGGGCAAAACAATTCAATCAAAAACTACATGTACTCCAACAATCAACCAATCATCAGTCAATCCATTCACGAAAAAATAAACAAAACTTTGTCAAACAAAACGAAAACAGTTCAAAAACAAAATTAAAAAAAACAAAAAAATAATATCAAGTCAAACAAAATTGGATTCATCTATGATCTATTTCCGTCTTGTATGTTGTATAATGATTATTTTTCATGTTGTATGAGAAGAATAGTCTTTTATACAAAATTTCCTTACACGTTCACTTCACACTGCATAGTATAATGAATTAATTGAGCTTTAAGATGAAAGTGTGAGAGCTCTATTAATGTGATATTAGTTTGCTCTAAAGTTTATAATCTATGAAATGATGGATTCTCATACAAACAACAAAAGCAAACTTTGTACACTTATGACTAATTAATATTTTGAACATATCATCCTTTCATCATAAAAAATGTAACCAAAACCCACACTATACATTAGTATGTACAACGATCTAGATTATCCTCTTGACTAAAGTTTAGCAATTTAATTGCTCCATCATTACGACTAAATTTGAAAAGAACCCACGATGTACCCTCTAGTAAATTGTCTTATAAATTTGATTTGTTCAAGCTTCACTAAATTTAAAACTATACTCCAACCTTTCAATTCCTATGTATGCATACTCATGTACAATCACTCTCGCCTTGAACGTAATCTTCTAGAGCATAGCAGGTTGTATAAACTTATACATGTGTGTGTACTATGTGTAATGATCACTAGAATGACTCCCAGCCAACTAACTTTGTAATGTTGACAAAATTTTGTGTAACAAAAGTTTAAAACATTGTTGTTTAATTTAAAAAAAATAATAGATGAGTTACGTGATTCATTTTGTGTGCAAGCAGTAAATACCAAACCACCGTAGGCGAATCCTAACCCATCAAAACAGAAGTGTCCAAACCTTTCCCCACAAAAGAAGACAGAATCAAAAAATAAATAAATAGCCAGGACATACAGAGTTGCAGTCAAACTTTCAAGTTTAAAAAAAACAAAAAAAATTTGTGTCCAACAAATATTTACGTCGCGCAAAAATGACATTATTAATTTGTATTAAGGTACAAGGGGAAAATAGTCAGCAAAGAAGTCTAGCAGCTGTTTAGTAGCGATTAGCAGTAGCAAATACCCCCAGAATAGATAAGAAATCCTACCTGCAAACTCGTCATCCCATTCTAAACCAGGATTTAGATTGTATTCGTCTTTACATGTGAAAGAAACAAAGACAAACAGACCAAAAACGTAATGTCAATTTTCTGTTCCATTCTATCCTCTGAGAACATCACACATTTACATATTATATTAAACTTGAACTGTACAGTAACTAACCACAATTTCGAAACAATAATAATTTTTTTAAAAAAAATAAAAAACAAGATTGACAACAATACAAAGTTAAAAAAACTGAAAAAAGATGATAATTTGATTGCTGCAAAATTATAATTGATTGTATAGTGGTTAGTGATTCGGTGATGGTTAATGGAACAAAATTTACTTTTTACAGATAAACTGAAGATTAAGTAAAATTAAATTTAAGACGAGTGAGAGAGTGTGTGTGTAGTTAGAACGAGACAAAACTTACAAACATCACAGAGTCTCGCAAAAAGTCGCAAAAGATTTGGTTTGGTGTTTGGTATTCAATAAAGAGTGAATCTTTGGGTCTGCATACTCATTATGTCGTATCACATGGTTTGTACTTAATTTGAAGTGCAATACAAAACAGTATAATAAAGTAAATACATAATATTAAGATAGTTGTAAATAATAATGTAAACGTAATAGAACAAGGGTTTAACACAACCGTAAGCAATAGTTGATAGTTGAGTGGTGTGGTGAAATGAACGTGTGTCGGACTTGTCAACCAATTTTTGTAACATAACTACATATACACCATAAAATACGAAACAAAAAAAATATAACCAAAATGTTTCCAAATGAAGCCATCACCCAAAAACATTATATATTAAATAGGTAAATACTAAATATTATGACGTGCAATAAAACATAAAGAAGCACAAAAAAGAAAAATAGTTTTCTTTTTTCTTAAAAAAGAGAGAAAAATTAAAATATATTTCCTTGTAGCGTAAACATGTTTTTCCAAATAAAAAACTACCATTCTTAAAATAGTTTAATAGTATAGTATATGATTTCCAAAAGAAGAATTTTGACTGACTGTCACATTACTCAAGATTTACTGCTACACTAAGTATGTATCCACTACCAATCAATCAATGAAATCAATCATTCCCCTTTTCAATCAAACAATCACAGTCAAAAATTCTCTCATCATAATGGAAATAAACTGGAAACACTTTCATAAAACTCATTCTCTTCTTTTTTTACGACTCGGTCAACAATGACCACTTACCGTAGTAGTCGAAGGCATGAGCTATCAAAACAAAAGAAACAAAACAAGAAACAACAATATCAGTCAACTATATCCACTTTAGTCAACCAACAAACCACCAGGTCAATGCATATTCTACGTAATACTCTATACCATAAGACTTTTAGACTGTTTCCGATACAAAACAAAAATTGTACTAGTAAGATCAACAACTTGTCTGACCATCATGTCTACAGATGCACAAAATTTCATTTTTGTATTCTTTGGTCACATTTTTAAAAGAGTAACACAAAAACATGAAAAAACAAATTGTCCTCATTCATATAGTTTAGCCAAGAAGACTAAGTATTACTATTATCAACAACATGCTCAACTTCAGACTTGTTTTTCTTTTATTTTTTGAAGTGCACTACAATAAGAAAGAGAGATTCATGCAACAACATAGAATATTTTGTTCAAAACACATCCAATTATTGACTGTTGGATATAAAATATCACATGCAAAGATGCAAAGGAAAGAAAGTTGAGAAAATAAGCGACAATAAAAACCAAAACACGTCGATAGGACTTCCTGAGTTGCAAACCCAAAGCTTCTTTTTCATTCCGATTCCCCCAAAGAAATTAACGCTAGTTTTTTTTGTGATTGATATTGTATATCTTTGTATTGTAGCACAATGATAAAGAAGAATGAAGGCCATATGAACTATATGCCATATTATACAATTTTCCATACGGACACATTGTGCTTTAAATATTGAAGCTAAAATGTGGAATCGAGCAAAGTATCTTTTGCTTCCCAAGTACCAACATATTATATTGCTCAACTTTTGCCTGCTCTCACGTGCTTGCGTTGACAGTTTCTTGGTAATATTATTAAATAAATTAGTAAGTATGTACTCGTACGTACTATAGAGTATATTTTGGAGGAAAAAAAATTGAAATAGAAATGAACCACTTTGAAGAAATAATAAATCAAAGGAAACTATTCAAGTACTTTTCATCGTTTTGTACTTTCTGTTTTTTTCTGAAGCAACAGAGGAAAGGGAAAAAAAATTAGAACAAAAATTAAAATATTAGATTGAATCCCATCTCTGAGTTTATAAATACGTACCTTTCCGTGGTTTCAGCCATATATCATAGTAAGCTTTAACAGTACACAACAACAATACAAATCGAATTTATGTAATCTGAATTAAGATTAGTCAACAAAAGCACATCGATATCCAAGACTCAAAGATACTACAAAGGTTGGACTCTCTCAAACTGAAATGTGTTAAGCATTCCCCAATATATATTTTTTTTCTCTCTTTCCACTTCATTCTAAGAATTAAAATCTGTCAAGGAGCACCAATAACACACTAAAAGTAAAGTAAAATCAGGTACTTATTCAAAAGGGACAGGAGCAGTGCTAAAAATTTCATCAAAAATGACACTAAAGAAATAGTTGTATGGTATATATTAAGTAAGTACTTTAAAGGTTGACTATCATATACCAAAAAATTTTTACTCTCATTACACACTTGTCAATGTATGTGCGTACAACTGTAGACTTATTACCACGTCATAAATCAAACGTCTTTATAAAACGCTTTTGTACTCTAAATACTATTTACTAGTGAATAGTATCCCTAAAAATCAGTTGCGTAGTTATAACTTGTCTAAAAGTGGAGAAAAAAACTCACTATCAAGATTTTTGTAAAGCTAAGTTGGTGGTTTACAATATTATAACTCACTAAATAAATAAAGTGTCAAATAATTAGTGGGTAGAGACAATCAATAATAGTGACAACTTACAATCTCGATGGTCAGGACCAGACTGAGCAGTTTGAGTTTCTTTGCTATAAGCAACTCTTTCTTGTGCTGGAATATTAGTTTGAGTTACCTGTGTAACTGTCAATTTTGACCTTTTCCTATTAATAAATTATATTAAAAATTTTCACCATTTGTTCGTAGAGCCACTTAAATATTAGTAAATATTTTTGACGATGAAATATCAATTTGTCAAAACTAAAGACAATGAAAGCTACGAATAAATACTTTTGAAAGTCATCAGATTTGTGGCCATCCGTTGCACTTTTTGAGCCGGAAGAATCATGTAGACTAGTCTCTGGTGTCGAGTGTATACTGTGGTCAGCGACGGAGCCCAAACTCATTGTCCCTTCTATGTTAATAAATAGAGTTCAAAGTTAGATTTGAATTTTTTGACATCATTTTTTAGAAAAAGGTCAAATAACATGTAATTTCATACATACCTGATATGGGAGCGACGCCCAAACTTTTGAGCATTTCGTCCACATCGACCAACGACGATGGACCTGCATCTCCACCTGGTCCATCCTGTAAAATGAATGAATGTCAACATGTACTTGGGTCAAGGTTTTGATAATTTTCATCATGCTAATTTTATTTTCAAAAATTTTTTTTAGCAAAATGAAATTTTTACACAAAAAAATTGCAAACATATTTTATTAATTGAGATGACATACCCTCCTTAATTCTTCCTTTGCCTTCTTTTTTCTCTCCTTCTCTTCACGTAAGGCATTCAACTTTGCTCTTTTTCTCTCCAATTCTGCCTTCCTATCTGCCATTTTTGATGGGTCCTTTTTCCACAAAGACAGTCAGAAGTTAGGACAACGATTATGATGACAAAACAAAGTTCCACGACGTAATCAAATCAACAAAATAAAGTAGGCGAAAGGTGGAAATTGAGCCAGAAACGAAGCACTAAACAAGACCACTTCAATAAACTTAATAATAATGACAATTCAGTTGACAAACCTT
Source organism: Pygmarrhopalites habei (assembly GCA_009870185.1). Lineage (NCBI taxonomy): Eukaryota > Metazoa > Arthropoda > Collembola > Symphypleona > Arrhopalitidae > Pygmarrhopalites > Pygmarrhopalites habei. The sequence goes on from WJFB01000559.1 coordinate 18,741, forward strand.
AATTTTTTACGGACTGATCTCATACCGCATCAGAATCAAGGGGGTCTGTCATTATGGAGTGAAGTGAGACGATGTAGGGCCAAATTCGAACAGACGAAAAAAAATAAAACGTGATTCTTGAAGATTTTACAATGTCGGCTGCAATTGTTAGAAAAACTCTGGATGTTTCAGAAGAAGTAGAAAAATCACTACAGTCTTTGAAGAAGACGAAAAAAGGTACGTAAATTTTAATAGCTGTACTTTCATTCTTTATTGTTGAAATTTATAATTAATTCAATTCTAATCTGTAATCATTAAAGGGAAACCTAAAAAAAAGAAGACAACAGACAAGCTGAAGCAAAATTTGAAGTTTTTGAAGGCTGTACAAATTAAGGGGAAATCTACAGCATCTCAGACTGACAGTAAAAAGGAGAAGTCATCCAAAGCTGTAGGATTTACTGACAAAGATTTTGAAAGTTTTGAAAAGAACTATTTTGTGTCGCAGTAACATTCTTTTATAAATTAACTGTAAGTTGTGATGAATACTGTATATTTTTTTATATTATAAACATCATTATGTGAGGTTTTTCAATGTCGTCTGAATAAAATTAATTTTTGTTGAATTTGTACAAATCACAAATAAAATTTCAGGATAGTTGAGAGCTTACCATTAAAATATTTGACAGATTTTTAACCGGCATCTGCCTCTCTCCATTATGAAATTATAAAATGAATTCCTTATGATAAGCATTCGAAGTTACCACTCCTAACTGCCTTTGACATTATGTATTATTTACTAATTTTTTTTGTATCGTAATGGTGTAACCTGTAACATGATAGCTAATGTACAAAAGTGAGACTGATAAAGAGCTCGTCAAGTAGTAATCATTTCAAGGGCGTTACGATTATCATTATATACCACAAACCACAAAAAGTTGTGAGACTTTCATTCGATAGTCAACATACATAATGTATGATACATTTATAATGCATTTTCATCGATTTGTCTGTATTACTCTGTATTTAAGCTGTCGTTAAAATTGCCTTCAGTTTATGGGTGTCATTGCAGGCGTTAGCTTTCGCCTCTAAATAGTTGAAGACGAAATTCTTTTTCAGTGTAGCGTTACTGTAGAAAACACTACTGACTATTTTTTTGGGCTCTTTATCCACATTTTGTTCCTATAGTGAAATACTGGCCATTTACAGTGTGTGTCACCTATTATTGCTTGTGTGTTGAAGAATCCTCCTGGAATAAAAAATGGAAAATGCACCGAATCAAGGCGATCGAGGCGATGACCTAATCAGTTTTGCCGCAGAACAACAAGTTCATACTATTTCAGAGCTGTCAGTTGTGGACGCAAAATTATTATTTCGGAACAAACCTCCCGAGATTGTGTACACAGAGACGAAGAAAATCAAGTATCCTCCAAATGACTGCAACATGTACAACTATCGGACACAGGGTAAGTACTTTTATACTTTAGCCCGACATTTATCTTTAGTGTTCAATGACCGTTTTAATTATGTACTCAATTTAAGAATTCTTTGTACTGTCCTGTAGGATCCACTCTCATCATAGAATTGAAGGCAGGTGATGATGATTGCATTCCTGGACCATCCCAACAACAACATCACAAAGTCACAGAACCTGATTTAATTTCCTTGTAGAGGAAGGACTCACTTCGAGCTGACGTTCGAGGAGGGAGATCTCATTCCCAATTAATAAATTTATTATCATTTCCACATTTTCACATACACAAGTAACACATGTTGTTTTTTATTAGAAAAGTCTTCTATAAACTAGTCAACATATCTTTGTTGAACATTCTTCTATTAATATTTCTTTCATCATTGCATTCCACCAAAGGCTATCCAACAAAGAGTAGCCGAACAAAAATGTGTTCAACGTTTACTTTCCCCATGTAAAAAAGGCTATATTTTTGTCCCACTCTTTCAAGCTCCACACACTTCAGTGTCATACGAGACGAGGGTGGGGTACTCGTAGAAATGTACAAAAATTATTTTTCGTGAAGGGGGGGATTTCCAGAAAGGTGTCTAAACGTGTAACGCAGGGCAGCTGTCAGTTTAATGATTTATCACTTTTTTCCTCTCAAGAAATTTAATTTCTTTTATGATTTTCTCGTGGAGCATTTGACTTTTGGATTTCAGATACGGCTTGAGAATATCCCATTCTTTCTTTATCCGTCCATGTCGAGAGTACCAGTTGTTCTTAATACTGTGCGTGTGTCAAACGTCAAAAGAGGAAAATCATTTAATTTCAAATTAAATATCCATGCATATACGTACAATTCTCTAGTACACATTGATCTTTCACATCTACCATATATTATCTGTCAAGTTCAAATCCATGTGAAAAATACTATGTATGTACTAGGAGAGAGAGAGAGTATCACAGCAACAAGAAGAAAGAAATTGTAAAATATTTTTTTCCTTACTAGAGAAAGTCAGGGATATGGAGTTGTCTCAAAGTCTCGTTACTCATACTTGACAAGTTGAGTTTTAAAATACGAGTGACGGCATATCTTCTTGTCAATTCGACAAAATGCTGTTGTAATAGTCATCACATAAGTATCAGACAAACACATCAGAATATATCTAATATACAAAAGACAAAAAGGTTTTTAGTTGGAGGGAGAGAGAGAGAAGGGAAAACTTACAGTCATGTCCTGCATGACAAGAGAAGTTCTTGTCCTAAATTCTTCGTAGATATCAATCAGTTTGATAACTTTGTCACCATACTCGGCTGGGTCACATCTTCTCCTTACTTTCTGAACATTTTTATTTCGGTGTACACATTGAAGGTGAAAGTATGCTCTGTAAGCGTCCCTCATGATGGGAGCCAAGTCATTTGCTACCTAATATGTAATACAATGTCACAAACCATTCTCAAAGATCAGTCCAAAACAAAATCATCTACACAAATTACATATACTAATGTTCAACTGTACAGTACATACCTCAAATTTAATATTTTTTATAATGGATGCAGCCAAAATGAATTTCCTCCCCACTTCACGAAAAGTGAGGACACCAATACTCAATGTCTGCTCTAGCTTTGCTCATAAGGTCATTCCTTTCTTGTTCCAAGTCCCACTCCATTCTTACGTTTTCTTCAGTGATATTCCTTGTAAATTACAAGGCTTGTAATAATATTCTTATCCACGATCCAGTTCCCATTATTCGTCATCCAGTACACTGTACACTCGTTTCCCCCCAAAATATGACTACCCAATCCACTATTGAAAACACTGTTAAATGAAGTTGCATTGTCAGGGATCCAATTATAGAGACACTAATTTGGGTTCACCATCAGTAGGAATAAAAAATTGAAAGAGAGATGAGCAACGTGGAACATGGTAGAGAATTCATGTTTCATTATACCATACTGGTAGAAAAACAAAAAAGAAGCCGAAGTTCCATGTTTAGTATTGTGTATCAATACATTGGTCCCCTATTAAAAACTCAAATTGAATGGCAGTATTGTGTGTGTGTACTTGGATTTCCGTGTGGAACTCAACCATACAAGTTAAAATACCTTGTCACTTTCAACTGATTGTCTTTCGTGTATTGAGGGTGAAATATATATATTTTTTGCCACTGCGGACGACTTACCTTCATTCAGGACAATGAACAACATTCAATTATACTTTATTTTTAGTTTACCTAGCCATCACACTGACAAAGAGGCAACAGTTGTACACTTGTAAAATAAAATAAAAATACTACAGATACTTATAATAAAATAGTATATGATGTCACAGAGTGTGCATCAAGTAAGTTGTCCTCGTAACTCGTAAATTGTAATAAGATAATTTCAATGTAATTGTAATTGTAATGAATCCATGAGAATTAGTTTCAAATAGACTGTGTGTACGTGTGTTTGTGTTCAGTTTCTCTCTCTTTCCCTTCTTGTCCATGTTGAACATTGGTCACGATTTATATGAACTGCTATGTAACTATGTACTAATATATTTTACGGACTTTTTAATAATAACAGACCGTTTGCCTGTGACAGATGGATGATTGGAATTGTATTCTCTCTCTCTCTGGAACATTGTGTGTGTTTGTGTGTCAAAACTATAGTATTTTTACGACTCGATTTTACTACTACTCCTAGTTGCAGGTGATTGTTTTAAAGAAAACTAAAATTGTCATAAAAGGACATATGATCCCTTGCCGACTACCACAGTCCTCAAAATGTCTCCTTCCAACATATTAGTTTTTCATAAAGTTAGAGTTAGGCATGTCATCGACCACTTCAAAAGACAACATAAATACACACACTCTCTCTCCACTTATTTAAGTGTCTAAAGTTTCTTGGATCATAAAATGAAAATTAGAGAAAGGACCGAGACGGACAGGGACAACATAAATCATGAGAGTAAATTACAACTACAAAACTCATTTCACCAACGAGGATCTTAACCCTACACATACATATTGTACATACATACTTGGAAGGGTGCGTGTGTGTCATATCAAATAGATTATTAAATTATTTGATCCGTTGGTGTATATGTGATACTTTTGGTAACCGATACTTCATCATATATTTCGACACTCAAAATCCTCTCATCCTTCATTAATTATCAAAATGCGGATGACAATTACAATCATAAAAATTTGTATCCCATACATTTTTTCCCCTTCTCTCTTCTAATAGTCAAATAAACTGACTATGTATGATAAAAATTTGACCTGTCATGTTGCCTCCTTTCATTCTCGCCTCGTTGACTAATAAGATGTCTTCACAGAGTGTGAAGTTCACACACACACGCAGGAATTTAATAGAATGAGATTTTCATTTATTCAAAGGGAGAAATGTGTGGTGGGCTATAATGATGGTATGTAATTCATGAATCCTTCCTCATTAATTACCTTTATATTTCCACACAATGTAATAACTAATTTTGAAATTACTCTTCGCCTCCACACTTACTCACATTCTTCATTTAACCCACTGGACCGTTATTGTAACACACGCTATAGAAGAAGGTAGTACATATGAAATGGAAGGTGTATCATCCAAATAAATCAAGTTGAAATTAATACAATCAAATGAACTCAAAGCCTTGACTAAACTCTGCAATTTCTGGACCAGCTGATAAATCTCAGACGGGTCTAAGGCAAACTGGAGATTCAGGAGTCAAATAGAAAGTCTAATAGTAAGTCATCATAATTACATAATACAATGCACTCACACTTTACCTCTTAGTCCATCCTCCCACAATAATATGTTTTGGAAGATTTTGAATACCATCTGCTCCCCTCCTCACTGCACATAAAGTACTAGATCTCCACTGTAGATTTTACAGAAATGAAAAAGACAGGGAGGAATTTCCCTGCAATTCTTCATAAGAAATAATAAGTTTGATACTTGCTGAAGGTAGTAGTTCTCTCTTACTTTCTCGGTGGTAATAATCCAACACTTCATAAATCATTTAATTCTCTCTCCCCGTACCCACCACGACAGTGGCATCATAATCCAAAGCCAGCTTCCTATGTATTCGTTTGAGAATATTATTATTATTACCCTCCGCTACATTATTATTATCGTCCCCAAATACTTTGTGTATATATGCTCAATCTCATATAAAATGCAAGTGACACTTTCTCTTCCCTCCAGACTGTGGTATGTACTCCCTTTTCCCATACACTAGTAAAGCTGTCTCCACTCAGTACTAGTAGTAGTCAAGTCTCAAATGAGCAAAACTTTCACCCAGAGAGAAAGTGAAAGTGGAGGAGAGTCTTCCCTTGGAAGACCACAGATACAGATACATGTATGTAGGTAATTCTTGTGCAAGTCTACACATGTACAAGAATGTGTGTTATGTGTATTTCAGTGAAGGCTCTTCCACTGGCACAATGGCCTACATTAATTTTAGTTAGTCATCATCGTCGTTGTCAGAAGTGTGGGTCTTTTCCACTGAAACACCATAAAACAACTGATGCGAATCGAAACATAGATATGTTCCTCACAAGAGGAAAACTATAAGCCAAAAACCTCAGTCGTTTCTCTGTGCTGATTGGAAGCCATTAGACAAACCTGTGGGATACCAGCTGCGTCTAAACTCAACCAAATACATTCCTCCTCCTCTATACTTTTCACCTTTCTTCTCCCCCATAAATCTGAATTCACCAACGTTCCCAGCCCATCCACACACACACATGCCACATGTAGAACTGGCTCCACCAAAAATAGCACTCTAAAGACACGAAACAAATTCTATAAATAACCTCCTTTCACCAATATTCCTCTCTTAAATATACACACGTAAAGACAGGGATGTGTGGGGCCTTGGAAGAGAGCTTGTCAGTCAACAATTAAACTCTCTCTCTCGTTAGACTCTGCACTGCTTTGGGTGAAGTGGATTCACTTTATCACTCCCAGATTAAGACAGATTGTTGTATGTATAAAATAACCACAAATTTTTCTATCCTGCTTTTCTCCTCGAGGAGGACTAGAAAGGACGAGAAAGAGGAGAAACTCAAATGTGTGCCAAAGAAGACTTTTCCCCAGTTGACAATGGAAACTCATTAAGTATTTCTTATCATCTTTTATTTCAGCAATTTATTTACTGGACATTTGTACACAGTCAAGTCGAATTGGGTAATTTGTATTTGTGCTCTGGATTTGATCCTCTCTGTTCAAATTGGGAGCCGCTCATTTGTCAGTCAATAAGAAAAGAAAGAATGGAGACTGGAACTGTAGAATACATATAAATGTACCTTCAATGGGCTTGATAAGATGCACAGACAAATAAAGGAGCTGTCCCTAATCCTCCATGAAGAAATGGACGAGAGAAAGTCGAGTTGGGATTATGAGCTTTCATGTTCCAACGTCGATTGGAATTAGCCAAGCTTTCTTTTTCCCTCCTTTTGAGAAGACGGTGACTCGAGACTCGAGAGAAGAGAGTCAAATGAATGCACTCAAAATTGGAGGATGCACTGTCACTGTCTAGTGTCTATATAAAATAAAGATTTGAATTTTGTAATCGATACTTTTGTATGTGTTATTCAACCATCATGCAAACTTCTCATTCAGCTGTATGCATTATATCACAAAATATTTGATTGACTCGAGTGCACTTACAAATCTCTCCCTGTTTATCACTACAAAGTGTCAAGACATGCACTCTGCTTTCTCCCGAACTATGAAAGTTCCCCCTCCCCTCCTATCATCTCCGAACAAGACTATTTATCTGTTCAGTTGGGTTGAATAAGTACTAGACAATGGGAGTGATATACCAAAAGTTCTACTATACATTACTACTATATACACACCAGGGTTTTGACATGAAGAAACACACGAAGGAATATCAATGAAATTCGGCTACTCTGTCATTATGATGGGAAATTCAATTAGGCATTTGCCATTCCCCTCTCTCACTTATTTCCTTGTCTCCTCCTTCCCTTCCGGTACCCCAGACACCGGAGAAAGGGAGTATTATGTGTACAGCTGGAAGGAGCAGACCTATTCAATTTCCGCTTCAATTTTTCACGAGAGTTCCCTACAACCTCTTCTTCTCTCCCCCTTATCACCATAAGCCACTGCTGAACGTTGTAAAGACTTCTGGTTCCAATACTGTAGTTAGTACACAGTCATCTCCCAATATTATGTCTCATTCATTAAGTGAGCCGTGTAGAGAAGAGAAAAAAAATTAAAAAATGGGTACGTGTTCAAAAAAGTAAAGTTTATCGTGACTGTGGATCTGGAAAAAAGAGGTCCACGTAAAAAATTTACCTGCGACAACAGATTCTCCCTCTCCAGTACTTATCAAGGGTGGGCAAGTAATACAGCTAGATTTTATAGATTGAGAGAGAAAGTTGTAGCGAAAAAAAAGAGTCCAACAGTATTTTCTCTCTTTCTCTTTGTTGAAACTCTCCATTCCGTCTCATGTATACTCACTCTCTTTGATAGTATACGTCTCTCTAGAGTATTTGTAGTCGTTTTATGGTTACCACCATCATCAGAATTCGGATGTGGACGTGCATACGCTGATACGTACCTCACCACTATCCACACACACATACACACACACACACAATATCCAAGTTTTGTCCTCCACCGAGAAGATCGGGAGACGAGAGTGTATATAAAACTGTTCAACACTCCCTGATCTCTTCTCTCTCTGTACACACACACGTATACATACGTGTATGTATACGTACATGTATATGTGGAGTTTCTACAACTAAAATTCTTTTCACAAGAAATTCTCACGGTAGTGGCAGTGGTGGTGGTGGCCTTTGGGCGATTGACGATCAAGAAGGAAAATAGGAGAGAGAGAGAGAGAAGTTTCTCCACTTGAACCATCTTCCGCCCTTCTCCCTTTCTCCTATTCCTCCACCATAGGCTACTCGCTCTCTTTATACATCCTATCCTACACAGTATAAATTTATTCTGTCTGATCAATATTGCCTTTCTAATTTTGTCGTTTGAATTCATCCGGCCGTCTCAACGTTGTTTGACTCCCTAACTCACGCACACTTTTCTCATCCCCTCTTCTCTCTTTCACAGTCAGGAAAGGAACGGACCGTCGGCATGGACTCGCACAGTCCACAATCTATTCTGTACAATCTAGAATCTAGATGATCCCCTCTCTCTGCCCTTCTCCCTCTCCCTCTCTAAAAAGACTCAACAGAGAGAAAGTCAAAGAGTGAGAGTCAAGTTGAAAGAGAGAGAGAGAGAGAGAGAAAATAAATATATAGCATTCTTCTTCCCATTTTCTCTTAGCGTAAGGAAGGGAAGGGAAGGGAGAGGAATCTACAAGAAGTTATAAAAAGTGTATTGTCATTCTATTGGGTGCAAACTACAGGGAATGTATGGGTGGGGGTATGTGTGTGTGTGCCTTACGGCCGTTACGCCCGGTTCACAGCTTGATTTTATACGTATAAAATTGATCTTCATTTCACTCCCATATGTACACAGAGAGGAGGATGAGGAGGAGGAGGAAGGATAGAAGAAGAGGAAGATGGAGGAATGTTGAACAGGGAAGAAAGACTTTTTTCATATATATTTTGATTGCACATCTGTATTCTTTACTGTCTGTCCATGAGTGTATTATTGTAGTCAGACTGTGCATACAAATGTTCGTGTGAAAAATACATGTTATAATCATATGCAAAATAATTCAGTGGGATTTTTGTTGTGATGCTGAGAGAGTGTGTGTGTGCACTCTCACAGACACACACACTCTCTCTCTCGCACAAAGAAATGTACACAAAAATATAATAATATATTTTTTGAGGAGAGATGGATTCGGGGAAAAATGATTTGACATTGTGTGTGACAGGGGAAAAGAAGAGGAGGGAGAGAATGAGATAAGATGGAATTTCTTTGCACTTTCTCCCCTTTCCCCCGTTTCCTCACTTCAATCAAAAACTCATAAAACTCATAAATATGCCAACTATTCTCTCTTCCCCTCTCTTCGATATTTTATTGTGTGCGTGTGGGAAATACCCATTTCCTCATATTTTGGAGTATTTTGGCGGTCATCTCACATCACAGGAGGATTGTCATTCCAATATACATAATCTATTCCTCCCTTCACAGAAAAATTCCTGTCTCTAAAAGGGGTCACACACACACTCCCAACTCCAACCATGGAAGGGAAGACGTGTGTGAGCAGGGTGAAGATGGAGAAGTTTACCTTGAACCACATTATTTTGTTTAATATTCGCGAGGAACTTGTCTGTTTGTCATGACTGATATTTTTGTTTCCTCCGGCACCTCCTCCCTTCATAAGAAAAGGTTTAGGATATTAGAGGGAGGGTGAGAGACAGGATGTGGTGGGATGATGAGGATGAGACAAGGAGGATGACCAGGAGGGGAAATGCAATGATGGTGAAAAATTTTCTCGATAAAAACTTAATGGAAAAGTTGTCACGGTGTGTGTGTGCTTTCCTCTACTTTCTCCCTCTCGCTCTCTTCGTGAGACTGGATGAAAAGTTTTTCGAGTCAAAAGGACACGGACACGAAAACACAAAATGAGTCGACTGGCTCATCCCCTCCAACATATCTGTGTGTGTGGGCTACATACATAAATGGAGGAGAAACTCAAAGACTTACGCATATGTGGACAAGAGAGAGACAGAGAAGGAAAATGACAGAAACTTTTGTCCATGTATTTCGCACAATCAGAGAGAGTGACCTTAATGACGAAGGTCTATCTGTACTCTGCGTGTGTGTGTGGATGTGGAGGTTGTAACAGTGTTAATGAGGAGAGCATGCGACGGAGGGAGAGTGGGAGATGGAGTAGATAAACGATGATTTTCGTCTGTGACTTCAAAGTTTTTCCAACGACAAAAGGTTCAGAGCCTCATCATCACCATCAACAACATCATCGTTCGAGGGAGGGAGGAGAAATCAGGAAGCTTTTCCGGGCTGCTACAAAACTTGTAAATTAATAAATGCATGTAAACTGTTCGTAGTGGCTCCATCCCCAGCTTTCCCCGACTACACAAGGAGAAACACATACAGAGAGAAAGAGAGAGAGAAAGGGAAAGATAGAGAGATGGTCATTAATGCTTCACACAATTCTTATACAGCTCCTCCACAATTACGTTGCTCGTTAAAACTTTGCCATTTACTGGAATTAACAGGCCAAGAATATATTCACTTCCCCCCAATGCAGCCCTCCATTCAATTCAATGCAATTCAACGAAAGGTATGCATACCTACATGAAGGAGGGAGAAAGGGAGCAGTCGACAAGTTTTCAAACTGTTTTTCCATTCTCCACTACATAATTTTGTACTGGATAAATACAATTAGTTAAAATTTAACACCATCCATCATTATAACTATTTTAACAATAGGTATTGTTTTTCTCCTTGATTCCTCCGAGTTAGCACGAAATATTTTATTTTGACAGAATTTGAACAAAAATACGAGTGTACTTACATACATGTGCATGTGTAACCTGCACAGTATTATAATTCATATTAGTCAATATTATCTTGTCCAATACAGGATGGAAGGGAGAACCATGAAAATTTAGGAAAATTTTCTTTCGAGTCTTGGTGAATTTCTAAATTGTTTTGCTCTGGGTGCGTTGGCATGAAACCGGGGGCTGGGATGCCAATTCCTTTCCAAAAACATTATTATTTTATCTTATTCACTCGGCAAACCATTTGTTGGCAACCATTCTTTGTATTTGTGCTCGTGTGTGTGTCTGTGTGGAGAGAGTGCACAGTTGTGAGTACAACAAAATATTCAAAAGTTGTCTTTCTTTGTATCCATCAATACATTATGTTGTTCCCCCTCTCATATTCAAGACTGCCCTTCTCTCCTTTTATTTGTAGCTTTTCTTTGGCACATATTCTTCATCCTTTCTTGTTGCAGAATTTATCTGCGTCTCAATTTTTTAGGTTGAGAGTTCTTTGTTCTTCAAATTCTTTTATTGTATAATGAAGATCACAAGTAGGGAGGAAAATGGTAAAATAATAATTGTGAAAGAAAAATTTAGGTAAGGATATTTGTAAGGATTCTTCTCTCTCTCTCTCTCTCTCTCTCTCTCTATTATTTGTCTCAAGACTTTTTCCCAAAAACACACACAAAGAGAGGGAGAGAGAGTTTGGTTGGGGTTGCTAGAGTAAGGAGGATATACAATGTGATTAGATTTCTTCATCCTCTTTTTCCATTTCCGAAAGAAAAAAGAACAAGGGACGAGTGTCGTGTTCTCCTCCTCCCCTCCTTCCACATTCTATGTCTTCAGAGTGAAAATTTGTTTGCGTGGTTTGGCATAGTCAAAGTGAATGCTCCTTTCTCCACTTTCTCCCTCTTTTTCTGTCCTCTGGATTGGAGTCAGTCGGGACACTTCAAATTTTTCTTTGACGTCAGTCAAGTCGCAAATTTGTCTTTAAGTATGCTCAACTTTGTAATGTTTTTTAATTTCGAAAGGATTGTTATTGCGAAATATTTTCCATTTACATCTCCGCAATTTGAATACTGTTATTAATTAAAATTCGTAAATGTCAAATGTGGGTAAAAATTCACATCCAATCGTATTGCTAGATTAAAACAATTGAATTTAAGTTGATGATACGTAAGAGAAAATTATAATTAAAAGCATCATCATCAAAAGATTGATTCTATTAAATTATCTAGTATAAAAAGGATTTCATGCAAATATTTAATCATGAAGGGTGGTTTTGGTGGTGAATGTCAAAACTGTCAAAATTTGGTTGACGGGCTCCAAGTAGAGGAATTTGAGAGGTCAAGTCCTGACTGCTACTGTACAGCTCAAGAAAAGAGAAGGGAGAGGAAGAGAGAAAGATTGGGAAGAGAGAAAAGAGAAAATTACTTTTAATCAAACTTTTCCCTGCCGGAGTCAGTTAGTCATGGAGAAATAAGTTGAAAGTCTTCAACTATTGTTCAGTCTTCTCATTCTTCGTCTTACCTCCACAGAACAGAATTCCATTCTCCATCCCTTTTACAGAATTATAAAAGGAAGCTAAAACCTACGTGTGTGTGTGTGTGGAGGGGGGAGCTCTTTACTCTATTCCCCCACTTACTATCGAAACACACTCACCGGTACATGGAACATTCTCAGCATAGACCATCGTCTCATCTGATGAGTTGCCCCTTGACATTCTATTTGACTCTTGTCTTTCTCTTTATACAATATACGGAGGAAGAGAATGCCGAAGCCCAGATGGGCGTTGTACAAACTCGGGTATTATAGTTTACATACCACCATTCCAAAGTTGAGAGAATGAGACAGGCTCTACCCGACCAGGTACTTAATTTGTATTTTCTTGAATATTAATATAAGAGAAATCCTTCACTCTCCGTATTTTCATCTTATAAAAGTATAACAATCCTTGGCTATATCTTCGTATTTTGTATTGTATTATACTCTCATTCCCCTTCATCTCCACTGACGCCTGTGTGTGTGTGCGCACTGTGAGGAAGTTCTCCCGTTAAGGTTTCAACCATGAACTCTCCAGGGCGGGACTTCTAATGAATGTTCTTTCTTAACAAATATTGATTTTATCATCTTGAACTTGTTTGGTGATTCTTCATTCTTCACACCCTCCCTCCCCCTTCCCTCATGACTTCCGATTAGTTTAGTTTACTCTAGAGTCCCCTCTTCCGTATACCCTCCTCCTCCAAACCCATCGCCCTGGGTCCTCCAAAATTCCTTTTTTCTTCCTCCCCTTTCTTCACTCTCTCTGTGAATTCTTATCCATGACAATATCTACAGAGTACTACAGACACACATGTTCCAGATATGTCAGGCAGAGATAGGGAAAGTCATCGGTCATAAAAGGGAGGAGATGGAGTCTACGCACAGGGAGAAAGTTTGATAAAAAATTAACGTGAACTGTGCGTAATGATTGTGTGCTTATCATCATCTCAAAGAGTACAATCCCTACATCAAATTGTCCCAATCTTTAATTATACAAATGAGGGGAGGAGGGCAGGAGGAGGAGGAGGAGGAGGAGGAGGAGGAGGAGGAGGGGAAAGTAAAAAAGGGAGGGATGAAATCTAATTAACGCATTTATGTCCCGCCGACACGACAAGTTCTAATTAACACGCGGATTATACAGGGAGATTTATATCACCATCAATCTTGCCATAATTTCGTATAATGAGATTTTAAAAATATTTGTAATCCACTTTCACCCTCTCAAAATATTGTAATGTTATATATTACATCAAAAAGGGACATAGAAAGTTATGAGTCCCAATCCCAATGCTTTCACGTTTAGTTGTACAAACGGGATTTTTGTGTAATAATCTTCGTTCTGGAAAGGAAGTGTCGTGTCTACTAAAGGACACAGTAATGACCATCTCAATGATTCTCTGATTGAATTGATACAGACACTTTCTCTCTCCTCTTTTCTTTATTTTCTCTGTGTAAAAGTTGCTCGCAATTTATCCCTATTAGATGAGAGAGGGGTATCCTTGTTGGAACCTCGCAAATTCCACTCGACTTACTCTACATAGAGCCTTGGTGAAAATGAGGAGGAGAGAGAAATGAGGAGCGAGAGAGAGAGTTGGAGAGTTACAGAGTTGGTTATTTTTTCTCTCCTCCTTCGTCTGAATCTGACAAACGGACCATCGTCTGGACGATCGTCAAGTATCATTATTGATGCTACTGACTCGACAGGACGGGAAAGGGTGGTAAGTGAGCCATTAAATTACATCATCATCTGAAAAGGATTGGTCATCTTCTCCTCCTTTCCTAAGGAGCGTCGCAAGGAACGGAGGAGATGGACACACACACACACAGAAAACTCTCCAGCTTATTCATGTGGACCACTTGGGACGAGTCAACTTTCTACCATACTTATATCTCTTGTCATCACAAGCATACATACATATAACATGTACTTCTTTACCTGCTTTATATATATAGAGAAAGTCTCTTTCTCAAAAAAAGACCTTTTTTCTATTTCACCATCTCATTCAGGAATGAGCAGACTTGACTACACACCCACATGTACCATGGAAATCTACACGTATACCTTACACACTTTCTCCAGAAGCACCTTTAAAGTTTCATTAGTGAAAGGAGGGAAACAGAGAAAGAGAGAGGATATCGTTCTCATTGCCCATATACACGAGATAAAGTCCCTCTTAAATGTATCTCTCTCTTGGTCTCTCTCTTTCTGTGATTGTCATGTTCCACCCTCGTTTACTTTAACTTCCACAAGAGAAAGTGAGCCTTGCCTCTGCATTGCCGACAATGATCTCCTAGTCATGTGACACTCTTGCCCTACTCCAGAGAGAAGTACAATCCAAATGGGGGAAGCCAAAGGAAAGCTTTAAAGGTAAAAAGTGTGAAGAAGAGAAATTGAGATTAGAGCCAAACTCGGGAATGCTCTTTGAGTGTGTCATGAAAAATCATCCTTGTGAACCATAAGAACTGTGCAAAGAAGAGAGGAGAGAGTAAAATATGTATAATATAGTGCAGTGTGTGGGAGCCTTGGCAAGAGAAAGCATAACTTGGATATGAGAGAGAGCGAGAGGTTGTTGCGGAGAGTACATATTGTGCATAGGAATTTGAAAGTTAAACTCCCCCACTAGCCCACTACCACACTGGCTTCTACATGTCTTGGAAGGAACAAGATTAGTCCATAACCTACTTTAGTCCTCTTCCCATCCTCCAGTTTGAAGAATAGGACGAAGAGGAGGAGGTAGAAGAGGACTTGCACTTATTTGGTATTTGCTAATGCATCAGTCAGTATCCGGGATGGTGGGCCCATGATTTGGGAGTGGAGAGTGAAGGAGCCAAATGAAATTTAGACTGTATAATAATATATGGTGGTTTTGGGGGAGGCGAAGAAGGAGGAGAGACTGGCGATGGCGATGGAGTCGAAAGATAGATAGAACGACTAGGAGAAAAGTCGAGGTTTTCAAGAGTACAAATTTGGAGTTGATACGGCAGAGCAGTAGAGAAGGAGGGAAATAGAGAGAGAGAGAGAAAGAAAGAAAAGGAGGGAGTGCAGTGCAGTGGTGAGAGTCTGGAGCAGTTCAATTTGTTTGATATAGAAACAGACGGAGGAGAAGAGAGGAGGAAAGGAGGCAGGACGGAAGAAGTTCCTATTATCGAGGAGTAAGATCAAAAGTGAGGCCTTTTTGCTCTCATGTGTGTATGTGTCTTTCTCTCTTTCTCTAGCAATGCTCCACTTGGACTATCTCCACCCGTGTGTCTCTGTCTGCCGCTGCTGCTGTCAATGTGACTGTGTGTGTGTGTGTGTAGCAATGTGGAGAGTAAGAAGTCATTTCTTTGCCTATCTCACAGCATTCCTTCCATGGTGGTTTGTTAGTTCTCTGTCTGCTGGAGGAGGAAGCAGACAGCGAGAGAGAGAGAGAGAGAGAGAGAGAAAGCTGCTTTGCTTTCTCTCTATCTCAGCTACATAATAGAATCTCCAGCCACAGCTTATGTTAGAGGCCCACTTCCGTTCCACATTGATGAGGATGAGGAGGACAATTTGTTGCATTCCAATTCCATTCTCCGTCCAAAGGAGGGAAAGAGAAAAGAAAAGACGAACGGAGAGAAGAGGAAAAAAACGAGAAATGCTTTCTTTCACTCCTCGCATCCAATCCCAAGGCACCTCTTTCACGGAAAACGAAAGAAAAGAGTCTGGAGAATATTTCCTCCTAGCCCATATATATATCCAGACACACACACGGCAATGCAGTGTATAAGGGAAAGAGAGGAGCCAACTATTCGCTGTGTGTAAACACTGTAGTAGAGTCACTCTGTAAATCTGTACTCCACCACAGGACTATTACACTACAAGAGGAACTACACAGGAGGACTAGCTTCACTCTGATTCATTCCTCTTTGGACTGCTATAGAAGGAGAAGGGGGAGACAGAAAAAGAAACTGGAGAATGGATCGGATATTGCTAGTTTTCTCCTATCCCCTCCACTCTTTGTCATCGTCCCTCTCTCTCTCTCTCATCCTAGAGTGTCCCAATCTTCACCACGAAGCACAGGATATGTGGCTGGAGGATGAGAGAACCAGTCAGACACAGTTCTGAATTCCCAGTCCCGTATCCACTATCATTAATCCTAGTTCAGTGAACTTGGCCAGATATTTAAATGCTTTTCATTGACACGACATAAGAAAGTTTAGATTTTTCCACTAAATGTATCCAATTTCGAAAGGAGAAAGTCTATCAACCATTTTACATAAATTAGGGACAGAAAATTAAGCAAGTCCACTTTTTTTTTCTCCCGCAGTATCTAAAACGTTTTAGTCATGATTTGCTTGGGGAATCTCAAAGTAATTACATACAATAACATTGGAAGTGCTACTTCCACTTTCACTTGATTCAAATAGAAAATTAAAGAGATGCCGATGGATCTAAATTTATTCGATGATACCCAACTGTGCTAATACTGTGTATGATTTTTTTTGATTTTACCATCCAATGAAGATCTTTTGTTCCATTTTTTGTCCGTTCCCCGAAAGGAAGGAAGGGAATAAATACAATTCAGACAAATAGAGGGTGGAAGGGAAATTGTCGGGAGAAATAATTACCAGTTTACTTTTCGTCTATTGTTTTCTTTGTTCAGGATGGATGGAGAAGGCATGGAGGACACAATACAATTTTTGTGAAAGAAAACAACACGTAATTTTATTTAAGGACCAGTTTCACTCTCCTTCCTCGTTCTGCCATTTTTAATGCAAAAAAGAAGACAAAGGGGACAGATGAAAAAGCTGAGGCTGATTGGAAGTTGAGACTGTCAACTTCTCTCGTATATTTCCCCTTCTCTCTGGAATATTGTTTTTCGTTTTTGTTTTGACTGAGACTGTCTAAATGGAAATGGAGGATTTATTGTGGAAATATTTACAAGAAGAAATACATAAAATACTGTCAACTTTCAACTTGAGAAGGGCACCAGGGGAAAGCTTTCTCGAAATAGGGAACATGAGTTGGGATGGTCTTGAACCATAAAAATACACAATCCCCATTCAACACACAAACACTTTCTCTATATATCCATATAGCCTATAGAAACTAATAACTTGCTTAAACTCTTCTCCTCCTCTTTGTCAAGCTAAAGTCTTTCGGAGTTGACACAGTCTATGACGAAATCGACAAGTTCCCCTCTCCGTCCATCCACACATTGGATACTGTATTGTGTGGAGTGTGTTGATAGGGAAAGGAGAGAGAGAGAAAGTTTTTCTACAAAGTTTACTCATATTTGAATCAAAATCCGATTCTATTTTCCACGCCTTTGACATGGAAAAAGACGACAAGGAGGAAGGGGAAGTTGAGAGGGAGGAGGAAATATTGTTATAAGACGTAAGATTCTCCGTCGTCAGATGAACACTTGAAATTTTTGGCTGTGTAATAGCAATGTCAGCAGTGTAAATGGAGAAAGGGAAAGATTTTTTATTTTATCCTTAGTTCTTCCCCTGAAGATGCAAACAATACAGGGAAAAGGAGGAAAAAGAACAAGACGAAGAGAACTCCTTGAGATGAGTTTGAACAACTCAAGGCGAATGATAGAAAGTGAGGAAGGAGAAAAAGTACTTGAGAATGTCTTGAAGAAATCAGCGGTTCAGATACAAGTGCAACTGGAGAGTGAGAGAAGGGAAGAAAGTATGTGGTGTGTGTGGGTGGATGCAGACTGTGGTGATGGCAAGGAACTTCACTTTGCCTGTCACTCGAACAGTCAGTCAGTCAAAGGAAGAGATGGAGAGAAGGGTCCTCAACTCAGATGAATAATTGTTTTCCTTCGTCTCTTCAACCAGCCGAGTCAACTGTATCACAAAAGACTCAACCATCTTTCTCATCTCCCTCAACACGCGAGCAGAACCTTGTCTTTTTACATGTATATAGAAAAATATATGGGGATTATATCTTATGTACAATTCAATAAATTGGAACTTTCTCCTCCTTACATCTATCCTCTTTCTCCCTCTCTGTATTGTTCATGTGTGTAGAATATTTTCAACGACGGTAAAGTTCATTAACTACCCTTCTCGTTGTAAACAGGTATTGCAATTAAATACTGAAATAATTCAAACAACAGTTCGCTTTATGTACTGGCATACAATTTTATTGGGAATTTTGAATAAATTTGTAGCTGCACTGTTTAAAAAACTGGATGTCACTAGAACTAGATTTTACCAACGCTTTTTTTGTTTCTGTGTAAATAACGTGAAAGGTGCACAAAATATTTGAAGAAACTTGCTATAAAAATTTAAGGGATACATAGTACGTGTACAGGTAAATTCATGTTATTCCTTGAAATTAATATCAGGCAGGCTGCAAATTCATCCTCCTCTGCAGTTTTTGCCAGAAGAGTCCAAGGACGCCCCAACTTACAAGCACACACACCAAAAGTGAGAGTGAAAGCGAGACGACAGATTTTACTAAATGCCGCCGTCAACTCATAAAATTTCATGGAATATCAGAGAAGAGGAGAAAAGGACGAGCGGTGAAAGTTGAGATTGAGACTCCAGCCCCAGTTTCCTTCCAAGAGAAGAAAAAAAGAATGTTACATTTTCTTCCCAACCCCGAATTTTTGCCTGCTGGCGCTAATATAATACTTGAACTTTCACCTGGAGTGTCTCACAGTGTTTGCATATCAGTGACAAGAAAAATGTAGGAAGAGTACATATTACTAAACACAGTGCAGCCTCCTTCGTTTCTCTCTCTCTGTATCTTCAATGAAGATTCTTCATTGTGCTACATTGTGTCGGATGAAGAAAGGGGGAAAGAAAAGTCGTACAAAAAAAGATACAAATAATCTATTGAGATGTAACATCTACCAATCTCACATAGTCTCACACCTTTTATGTACGTGAGAGTGAGAGTGAAAGTGTGTTTGTGTGGATAGATTCAGTATGATTGAATTGGGTTGCCACATTCATTGTGTACAGTGGATTTTCCTTTGAGCCGACGATTGTGTCAGCCAGCGGCTGGATGATGATGTGGATGGTGTCAAACGTTAATGAGTCCAATTGCAGCCTGACTGATTGTGGGGAATGAAAGGGAAGAGTGAGTGAGTGAGAGGAAGACTAATAAAAAAATATCATAGCTATACAAACGTGGCCTGAGTCTACGGCTTTCCCTCGGATGTGCATGTATGTGTGGCTGTTGTACATGGGATGCATGGGGGGAATGGTTGCATGCTCCAGGACTAAATTATGAGGCCTTGTATAGAGTTCTTTTGGTAGTGCGTTATCTTTAGGAGGAGGAGAAGGAGGAGGAGGCGGAGGAGGGTGAGATATCAAGAGAGCACATCTTTATTCACTTGGAGTCCCTCACAAAATGACGATCGATACTTGTCCAATGTTATAATAAAAGCAGTTCATAACCCAGCCGAGCTGTCAAGGTAGATTCAACCTATTTTTCTACCACTCAACCAACTTCATGTATCTTGCAAGTTTTTCCCCTTCTCTCCTTTCTCTTTCTCCTTTGGAATAGAAAGAAACTTGAGACTGGGCTCGAGAGGGAGAAAGCGTGTGTGCAGTTACCCTTGTACAATTTGTGAGGAAAGAGGGAGGGAGGGAGAGAGAATAGAGAAACGGTCGTCCGACTGGATTTGTTGTTACAAAAAGAACTAACCGACCAACTCGATCCCTCTTCTTTTCCCCTCCTCCACCTCCTCCTCTTGCGAGCTGTTCAATGTAAAAGTTATATGATGCAAGTGCCACAGTTTTCTTCTTTCTCCTCTCTTCAGCTGTCAATAGGTCTGACTTATAGCCTTCCCTTCTCAAATTGTCGAAACGACGAGGACAACAATATCTTTTCAAACATTTTTACCTTCTCTCTCTCTCTTTCTCAATGAAATGTAATGCTTCTCTCTCTCTCCACACACACGCAAATACCCCACCACTTCATGTACTTTTGAGTCTGTTGGAATATTTCCAGTTTTTATTAGGAAAATTCCTCACTGACAAATTCTTCTTGGAGGAGTCATTGAGAGGGCTGTCGGTTTCCCCGACTCTCCCACTTGCTAGCCTGTCGACACCACGAATTATTTGATTTTCAAGCTTTGACTCTCATTGAATGGGGAGTGGAGAATGAAGGGAGGAGAATGAAGGGAGGAGAAATGGGACCCCTTTCTACTGTCAAAATCAACTCTGGTTTCCTAGGTTAGTTTTTTCTCCCACTCCCTTTCTTACTCTCTTGTCACTGGCTCAGTGGGTGGGTAGGGTAGTTTCAAAATCCAAAAGTTTTCTCCGTGCTCCAGAAAAATGAAAAAGTTTTTCGCCGATTTTTTCATGAATTTTGATTCTAGAAATTAGTACAATAGAAAAGAATTTTCCAGATATGAGATTTTTGCAACCCACACAAAATCGCAAAATGATTTTAGCGAACCCTGAAATATGTAGATGTATTAAGCACAGATTTTAATCAAAGCTCACATTTTTCAGTACTAGTTTTATTGTATGCTAATGACGCCAACAAGAATACTTAAACATATTTTTAGCACCACAGGTCCACCATTTAAAAATCCACTTTTATTAGATTCAAGTAAAAAAATGAAATCCATTTTTACGCGGTATTATGCAATGTACTCTTGATTAACTGTGCACTCGAGATTATTCAGAATTAATACCGCTTTCTCCTCCTCCACAGCACATCGCAGTATTAACGTTCTTGTGTGTTTGTTTGGGTGCACGTGGATGAGAGTACAGAGTGCGTGGATGGGACACGGAGTCGAAAATTATGAGTGCTATTATGGTAGGTTGGCTGGCAATCAAAGGATGTAAAATCCTCTGGGCTCTCTTGAAGGGAGTATACAAATGGGGGCAATGGAAGGGACAGAGAGGAGGAGAGAGATTAAGTCAAAAAGTTGTTACTCTTGTTCTCTGTCCTCATACCTTCCACGCATAGACTTTATATTGTGTGTACAGAGACCACGTTAGTTCAAGACATAAATAGGATTAAGCCAGCCAGAGCTAGAGAGTAAAAGGAGGATAGAGGGAATCAAGTGTGGAGAAGAGAGAGAGAGAGAAAGTTGACTTTTACTTTGTGATTTTACGATTTGCGATTATTCCAGCTCAAAAAACTCGGCTCAAAAAAGGGGCAACGAGGAGAGGCAGGGAAAGAAGACACGCAGGAAGTGAGGGGGAGGGAGGGGGAGGGGGAATTATTATTATGGTGGAGTAGCTTCTTACGTATTCTCCCCGTGTCATCCCTGCCTAACATAATCGTCGTATATTATATCTATCATGGGTTTTTATTCAATTCCAAGGCGCCCCATAGACAGCCCACACGGAGGGGAAAAAATGTGCTCGGATTCCTTCACTCCCTCTTCCTATATTCCATTTCTTGATGGTCCCGACTCAACCTCTCCTCCTTTCCAACCCCACCACCTCCTTTCTCCCTGGCTGTGAGGACACGGGGAGAAAGAGAGAGAAAATTGTTTCAGCTTGGGTTTCCGCTTTTTGGTTGATTTCATTACTGTTTTGGCGGCTCGAGAGTGCCTCTTATTAGCCTTCCCCCTTCCTCTCCTCTTCTCCGCATGTCAACAATAATACTCTGCCATACCTCCACACACACACACAAACACACTGTCTACCGTACTAACTCAATTAGGACAGGGCGGGCACTGATTCCAACTTTTTGTCTGGCGGAAGTCTACATCCACAAACAAAGTATTTTCTCCACTAACTTTCATTACAAAATTTTGTGAATTCTCTTTTTGCATATCACGGACTCTTGGTATGGATCCTCATATGTGTTGCATTGTAAAAAGTAGTTCTGTCCTCAATTCAAAATATACAAAAGTGACTACCGAGCGATTAAAATCTGATGTGGATTCAAAATGACGATAATAATTCACAAAGCTAGAAATTAACGAGATTTATCTTTAATTTCCTTCCGACCAAAGATCTTGTAAGATAATTGGTCTCAAGGACCTAATTAAATATGAAAAGATTAACTGGCAATTGTAATTATGACGAGACTATTAAAATCTGGTTGAAAAAACTGGAGAAAGTTTAACAATTGTAAATTATGTATTTATGATTTCTCTTCGAGTTTACTTATTTTTTATACTAAAAACCGGGGGAGCAGTTCAAATTGAGGATTTACGGCAGACTGAGGAGGATGGAGAAAAACGTTGTGTGTTCTCCAGATGCACAAGAACACTATAGAAGGTTGTACGAGGTTTAAGGGGTGTGCGGGATTGTGGAGCACTGGGCTACTACCATCGAATAATAATAATGTTAGTCACTCATATTTGCCCTCAAACCCCGTCCCCCGCCTGCTCCACACACACGCAGCTTACGATCCGAATTTGTGTAAGGGCACACTTGGATAACAACAACAGAGTCTCTTTTATGTGTGAGTGTGCATGTGTCTATCAATTATGTTGTAGTCTCACGCTAAACTTTCTCTCTACATATTATTGCATTACCCAACCCACATATTTCTCGTCCCCAATTTCTCACCCATTTTACCCACATCTTCGTTCGACTCTGTTTGGAAATGCCGTCAAATATGTTTGGTTGGATGATGATGATGATGAGATGATACAGTGGTCCCAATCTGTGGATCAACTGGGTTAAGATTAGGGGGCGATGAGGAGTGGGAATGAAGGTTGAAGAGACTTTTGAATGGGGGGTCGTACTAAAAATAATATTTACTCTGGTGGATTTTGTTCCAGCCCATAAATATTGTTCTTTGTCATCTCCACGTTCTCAACCACCACACACACCTCCACCCACCCCGTCCTTGTTCTTTAATTAGTCAACATTCTCAATGATATAAATTCCGGAATTTGAGTATGTCCCCCCTCAGTCTCGCTGTGTACTCCAGACTACATTACTGTATCCATGTTGTTTGTAAAGGGGGGTGGAGATTTGGGTGTGGAAGGGCTTTAGAGATAGGAAAGCGGCTCAATGGCAGTCAAGAGTGGAGTAGAATTATCTTGTAGACAATTATGTAGCTAATCCAGATTAATGGGGGGAGCTGTAAATGAAAGCAAGACTCAAGTGTCTGCAACTGGAGAGAGAAAGTGTGCATTTGTCGTAGATCACAAGCAACCACGGTGGCTGTGCAGAAGCTAGAGATGATTTTATAGCCATGGCTTACCAAAGCAACAAGAATTCCAACAGTTTTTATTATGAACTATCATATTATTTAAAAAGTTCAAAGAATTTGAAATGATAAATTGGATAATTCTTGTGTTGGAATTACTGAAAGTTGTGAAAAGTTTTCACTGAAGACTGATTTTCAATAAACACTTTTTTTTGTCATAGGTTAATTAATCTTTTAAAATTCCGTAGGCTGAATATGATCAGTCCGTCATTTCTTAATTCTATCTGTTACCATAATCAGGGAAAGGATGGAGAATCTTGACAACGTGGTTTGTCCTGGAGTCAAATGTCCGGAGGCTACTCTTGATCTACTCATTTCTCTATGGGGCATCCTGTGTCAGTTTCAACTTCATCTTTAGCAGTAGAGGAGAAGGTAAAGGGGAATCATTCTGTTAGTCACTGTAAGTGTGTGTGTGGCCTGGAGAGTGGGGTGTGTAACATTAGTAATAATAATAAGACAGTAGTGGAGAGTGGATAGGAAGGGATAGAGCTAATTAATAGTTAAACTTGACATAAGCCTCAGTAGCTACTCTTCCGCAATGGCAGCTATGAGAGCTATTCGTTGTCAAAGGAAAAAGGCCCAAGATTCAGAGAGAGACACAGACAGACACAAACAGACACAGAGAGAAAGTGAGCAAGACGCGCAGACACACACGCATACACACAGAAAGAATTTCTTTACAGCTTCTTAATGAAATGAGCCTCTCTGAGATTCCTCCTTTCTCTCTCTCTCTCTCTTTCTCTCACAAAAGACCTCAAGATTTTTTTAATGTATGTTTTTTTCCTTGCTTCTTCTTTTCCCCGTAAATTTTATACTACTCTACAACACTGACGAGGACTCTTGTTTTCTCAAATCATACGGTAATTTAATATAATACAAAAAAGACTTTTTTTATTGTTGCACACTAGCGGAGAAGAGAGGGGAAGCGGAGAGGGGAAATTCCATGTATAATTTCCATATCCTTTTATCATCATTCTTGTCTCCCTCACTTTCTCTCTCTGTCTCAGATACTCGAAGCTGGGCTTTCCCTTTCACACACACACACACAATAGATACTACAGAGAGGAGAGGAGGGAAATAAGATGTAAGATGTGATGCAACAAATGATGATGAGGACGCGTAATAAGAAACTATACGTATACGTGGTCATGAATTAACTTGTATTGTCTTCTTTTTCGAATAATGCCTCATACCGTATCTTCATATCCTCCATTTCCACCCTACAAAATGTTATACAGCTAAGAGGGGAAGGAAAGTCCTTCTCCTCTCGCTACTTCTGGGTGCTGAAGAGTATCCTATTTTTTCTTTTAAGCTCCGTTTTCATTTGTCCAGGGCGAGCCTTTCTCTTTCCCTCTCCTCTCTTTCTCAGATATCTGAACAAGTTGAGTTACTTAAGAAGAAAGCAGAGGATGAGACGCGCACATACATCTCTCCTTACACCATCCCATGTTTTCTCCCACTTTCTCCTTATTCTCACCATACAAAAGCCCACCACACTCCCACACACACACGCTCACTCAGAGGATCGGGGTGAAGATGGAAGAAGACCTACAAGGCCTTAATCTATCTCTCTTATGATTTATTCTTGCCTCAAGAAAAGAGCCAGTTAGACAAAAAAAACTCAGTGACGTTTATTGACCATTTTTTAGTTTTTTATGGGAGATTTCCCGTTGACTCCGCGAAATTCCGCATGGAAGACGGGACTTATGGTGTCCATGGTATTTTGCCGCCTCCTTTCCTCTCCTCCTTGTCTCTTTGTCCTCACCCCTCCTTCTTCATCTTCTTGTGGGAATTTCATCGTCCATGAGAGTGAGGGGCAAGTTATCTCTCCCTCGCACTTTTTCCCTGTGTGTGTGTGGATGTGGGCTAGTGTGTGGCTGACTGACATCATTGGGCCCAAAAAAAGAGGCGGACACAAAAAAAGAAAGAAAAAAACTCATGTAGTCATACTCAATTTAATCACAAAAAAATCACAGGCCCATGCACTCCCATAATATATACATAGAGCAGAATTATGTCTGTTGTTAGAGCTGCAAGTTTATTTTCTGTCCGTTCCTTCCGTGAGTGACTTGGACAATCCTTCATTGCATTCCACGCACACCAGTATATATTGTGTAGGTACATGTTATATTACATAACAATAATGATAGATAATATGTACATACATACAGACAACAATCGTATCAATAGTCCCACTCCTACACAAGAAGAAATGTTCTTCATCCTTCTTGAGGGATGACTGAAGATGACAAAGATGACTTTAGGTGTCCAAAGCCACCAGCACACACACGAACACACCATGGCCAGACCATGTCAATCAGCTTTGATGATCTTCTCTAGTAATAAGAGTGCGGAATGAGTGTGTCTCTTATCATAATCTTTGATCCTGTTTTTCCCTCCTTTTTTCATTCTCCTCCTCCTCTTCAACGGGACGTGACGGCCAGGGTGAAAATCACTTTCATTCTTTTTTCGTGTGTGTTGAAGACTCTCTCTCCTTCATCATCCCACACACTCACACACTTATAAGGTAGTACACTGTGTTCCTTGTAAAAGGATCATCCCTTTTATCCCGTCAATGTCTCCGTGGGTTGAGAGGATTATTATTTTTATATTTTTTGCAATCCTTGCACCTTTCCGTCCGGTAAATTTGTACCAGAGAGACACGAAGGAGAGTTCACCACGTACATTCTCACGTTAGAAAAATTAGAAATATCAGCAGGTAATAATTAACTGTCATTTTTTTTGAAATGGAAGTGTCTCTGATCAGGGTCAGTCCTGAAAGAAAATCTTCACCATTCGAGAGAGTATATGTCCAATGATTTTTTTTCTCCCTTCTCCCCACTCAAACTCGTTCCGTTTACGATATCATGTTATAAAATAGAATCACGCTTATGAGTAGGTAAAAACTGATTCCCAGTTGGGTGCTCCCGCCGGTTTTTCGGGCTGCTGGAACCTCACCTACAAAGAGACAGACAAAAAATTACATTGATGGCTCAAAAAAGTGTAATAGGAAAAAGTCCAAATTTTGTGTGCACTTTCACTAGATAAAGACTGTAATTTGGCACAGTCAAGATATATCCGCTGTACAGTACTTTTACTTTACAGCTACACTTTAGCTTGTATCCTTTGAATTTTCACATGAACCCTCCTAATTGGTCCGACAGACATTTTACAGGTCATGAACGTTGTGCAAAGAGAAAGAGAAAAGGATTTGTCCAACATCCAAGAAAAAAAATTCAGGTCTCCAGTGTCATCCCAGAGAATTAGGACATGGATTTTTTGTTTCAACTCACGTCTCTTTAATGATGGTGGACGGAGGAGGAGAAAGTCGTATAAAATTTTGTGATGGTTGAACCAAAAAAAAATTTGGACGAGGGAAGAAGTTTCGGTTTATGTAAATATGCAGTGGAGACTTTATGAGGACAATGGATCCAAAAAATTATTTATGTGTACAGGGTACAACAGAAGGGTGACCTTTGTCATAACTTTCTATACAATATTAACAAGTCGTGTATTTTAATTTTCAAAATTAAATAAATAACTTTTGAGAGGGTTACAAATGAAAGTATCAAAATTAATTCAAGCAACCACAATTATTTTGGTAATAATAAGAATGATTTTTAAAATGTGTCTGAAAGGACTATCTTGAAAAGAAATAAAAGAGATTAAACTTTAAATAACAATGTTGCACCCTGTACCTTCACAATGAGTTCAAGGTGGTTTCTCCCTCTTTCTCTCCTGGAGAGAGGGAGAGAAAGTGAGCATAAAAAAGGAGGAGGGAAAGATATTTTGGGATAGAGTATCAGTATATGGCTTTATGAATGATTAAACAGATATTATCCACGTGTCATGTATCATCGTGAGAGTGACAGCGTGTGTGTGTGAGAGGGAAGGAGGGAACTACTTTATAGCTCAATATACTATTCTAGGACAAAAAAGAATGATAGAGAAATTTATATTATCCCTAAGTGCACCACCACCACAGTTCCTCCACTGTCTCCTTTCGTTTTGAAGCCAGTTGATTTATAATATAAAACATTTTCCCTGTTGTGTGTAAAAATAGTTTACTTCTTCTTCCCCGAAAAAGGGGGAGAAGGGGAGTCATCATGAGTTTTTAACAATTAATGTGTCTACTCAAAAAAAACGACGCAGACAATTGAAAATGGTTCCCCAAAAATGGGTTTACCTCTTTCATACGTTCCTATCATAACTATTTTCAATTTTTCCGCATTTTTTTTTGAAAATCCTGGCATGACTTGTTCAGAATCAAATTGAGATAATTCTTCGCACACACACCCTTTCCTCAATTCTATTAAAGTGTGAAATCGAGAATTAAAGAAAAGCGGGACTCACCATTGATGACGTGGACGAGGATAGAATTCTCAGTGATGTTACCCAATGAACAGACGTAATTCCCCGAGTCATTCTTCTTGGCATTGGCAATGTAAAGCACGCTCACAGCTCCTTCCTTCCGTATTGTCGTCTTCACACTGTCATTCCAAAGACACACATTATTCATGTAACACATCATTCTCATTACCACTTTTTCTCCCTAGAAAAGAAAGGAGAGAGAAGGGGAGAGACAGCTTAACGGCTGAGCCACCCACTGGGACATTCTGACAAGGACAACTAACATCAAATTCCATAAAACCCATCAAATCTCTAGAAAATAACGGAGAAAGTCAAGTGTCATGTAGGAACAAGTCAAGTGTAATAGAGTCATGCAGAAAATGGCTATTCAAGCCAATCTCGTATACATGCATTGTAATAAGAAAGTTGACAAATTCTCTGAAAGGAGATAAGCAAAGAACAGCAGTTCATGGACCAGCCAACAACAACAAGATTCTCTAAATAAAACATAACCTTTTACACACACACACATTGTCTCTCTCTCACACATGCACGCAACCAAGTCATAATATAGTGACAAAGTAAATGAGGATATGAAAATACTCTCTCTTTCTCTGTACTTTCTCTCCATCGATCCACTGACTAAAGTTTTCTAGGAGAAACATAAGTCTCTCTCGCATAATCAGGGACAGATAAGAAGGAACTTGTGTAACAAAGAAAGAGAGAGAGAAGAGAAAGGCTACACACTCCATGTCTTGAGGATCTTTCCCATTTTACCAAGGAAAGCATTCTCCAGAAATTTTGGCCAACTGCATTCTCTCTCTTTCTGTCTCTACCACATTTCTCTTTCGTTTTACATTGGAGACAAATTACTTGATGGACGTTCCTTGCCTCCTCCCGCCGCCTCCAAACATGAAAGAGAGAAAAAAGGGGAGAGTCTTGAAATTATATAACACACACACACTTTTTCCTCTCTACATCCTCCTTACCTTTACTGTAAAGGCTTTACATCAGTTTCCTCCTTAAAAAACCACTCCACATTTCCTCTTTCCACACACACACGACCGTACTTTCCTGTACGTAGGTATGTAATGTAGGCACCAAGAAATTTTAGACTATTTCACCTTTGTAGGTTGAACTGAGAGCGGTTTTTTAAATTGTATTAAAGACTCTTCTTCATTATAACCACCCGTATATATTCGTGGATGGGAAAGGGGGTGGCTATCCAAATAGCCAACTTTTGACTGGCAACGAACGGAAATGAAGGGATCTGATTTCTCTCCATGAAAGTGAGAGAGAAACTCGTACTTTCCTCTCATCCATACAACTTTCTTGGGTTGCTGAGTGTGCAAAAAATTTTTTGCAACTTGTCTACATGTAGATAGCATCCCTTTAGCACACACACGCACACGGCACACTCATATACAAAGATATGTAAGAGAGACTACATGGATGTAGGATTGCCTAAGATTTCTATGCATGGTCCAAACAGACGCTGCTGAAAGATCATTCCGTGAGATAGGAGGAAGAAGAAGAGTCAGCTACTTTTGTAATTTCATACCTCCAGTTTTTTTTATCAAATATGGATTTAAACTTCTTCCTCATAAGACTTCCACACACACTTTCTCTCTCGCTCTCTCTTTCTGTGAACACACGGAGGGTGTGTGAAACCTAAGGGAAAAGTCAAGAAGAATTAAAGGGCGGAGGAAGATAAGGGACTCTAGTCCACAAATCTTGTTTTGTGTGAGTGTAGACTATGAGAAAATGGATATAGAGAAGAGAATGTTTGTTAGACTTTCTCTCTCTCTCTCTCTTGAACTTTATTTTAAGGACAAAGTAGGGGGTTAAACATTTAGTATGTTATCTTTTGTTGCTCATTTTATTCTTTTTGAATGGACGAGGCGGAGGGAGGGGGTCAAAAATCTTTCTTCTTCCTTTTTTCTTTATCATTTCAGATCTGACTCTGGAGAGAGGAAAGAGCAGCTGCTCTTGGTTTTGGCTGTAAAGATGTGAGAGAGAGTGGAGGGTCCCCATGGGTTCGCACTTGGAAACAGTTGGCTTGACTATAAAAGGTGGAAGAGAGAAAAAGTGTATGTGCGGAGAGAGAGGGAGAGAAAGGGAAAAGGGGAAAAAGAATATGATTGAGGATGTCTCAAAAAAGGAGGGGAAAAAAGAAAATGGCTTTCTTATTTATACTACTATCATATCTACTTCTATCTGAATGGTAGGGAGGATAAGAGAATATGCAGGAGGGATGAGATGAGCATGAGAAATAAGAGAGAGTTGATGACAGGGAGAGAGTATTAAAGAAGCTAGAATTTATTGGAAGACGAGGTAGTAGAATTTTTATTTTATATTCATTGAGGTGGCAGAGCGGAAAAATATGTTATATCCCCATACCCATCTTTATTAACCTTCACCCCCTATTATACACGTACATACCGTAATTTCTCTGAAACATTCCATGCACTTTTGATCTTGTTCAATCATAATTATTTCAGATTAATCATCCCCATAATTGCAATTTGCAATCAATCATGAATTGCTATGGTAGTGGTTTTTCAAATTAATTCAAAAATAGCGAAAGGAATTTGTCATTGAAATTCTTGACGTTGACATTGGGTGAAAAGAGAAAGTCGGAGAAAGTCATGCAAAGGAATGAAGAAAAATTCTAAATTTTTTAATCAACAGCTTGTCAATCAAGGTAAAATTTAAAGAAACTGTCTTAGTGTTCAAAATTGCATTGAGAACAAGGGTTTAAGTTGAAATTACGGTATTCTGTATGGAGAGAATATTCCTACATATTAGGTTAGAAGTACATCCATTATACAAAAATTGTAGAAAAAAACATTACATTTTCGGATTTGTCACAATGGAGTGATAGAGAAAAAAACTCGGAGCACACACACACAGAACGGTTCATTAAAACAGTTCACGGAATTTGAAAGATCATCCTTTCCTTTGAAATTGCCTTAAAAGAAGTGGTAGAGTGGGATAGAGAAAAAGGGAAGATCAAGATTGAACATCTGTGGCTACACTTCATGTTAGTCCTCCTCCTCACATGTATCACTCACACCTCCTCTCTTTTTTTCTCCTGGCTGTGTACAGACGCGAGAGAGAGAAAGGAAGAGAGAAACGGAGGCCTTTGAAAATCCGTGTTCATCCGAACAGGAGCCAATCAAAGACAACTGGAAATCACTCAGCCTGTTGCTACTACTTTCTTGAATTTATCCATCATTCTTGGCTCCCCCAACTGGAAATTCCATTCTTTGTGCCCCTACACCTAACACACTTTTCCCAAGAGTCACCACACACAAACTATGGCTAAATTCCTTGGCCACAAGGTCTGATTTTTTAACATTATGTGTGTTGTGTGTGGCAATGGAGTAATAGAAGTTCCCATGAGGAAAAATGAAATAACTACCACCAGCCACCCTCTAATCCCATTACAATGTTCTGAGGCACAACATCAACTTTTTACCTTCTCAAAAATTTCCAGCTAATTCAATACTACTTTGAAAAATTTGGATAAACTAATTAATAATGCGATTAAAGATTGTATTGAATATCAGGCATTTAATTTTCCCTTGAAGCCACACACATGCAGCTGTCATGACAGGGTAAGTGTGGGAGAAGCATGCAAAGCTGGTGCATAATAGTAACATGATACAAGTTCTACCGTAACAGTTCAATTAAACACCAGATAAAATGTTGGATTTTGTTCCTTGTTCTATTATGAGAACAAAATCGAATAGAATTTTTAAGATTTAAAAAAATTGCTGGGTGGGTTTCAAATTGAACTCCTACGGTAAAGTGAAAATTTGAACAATGATACATGGCAAGTTATGGATTATGGAATACACAGTTAATTATTTGAACTAATTATAGATGAAATTGAAGATGGACAAAAAGATGAATTGGATATTGAAAGAGCAAAGAGAGAGAGAGAGAGAGAGAGAGAGACAGACGTACCTAATGCCGCCTCTGGAAGTATCGTAGTTCAATGTTTTGTTGCCCTGTTTCCATAGGATCGTATAAAGGATGGGGAGGTGAGTGATGATACACCGAAGCTCCAACGTTGAGCCCGCATTGTAAAATTTATCCGTGAGCGGTTTATCCAGGTCATCCACTATACTTATTTGCGGAACTGTAAACACACACAAAAACAAGAGAACATGTTAGACCGGAAAAGTGGGCACACAAACACACGTCCTTGTGTACAGATACAAATTACTTCTTTCCCAACCCACCACACATAAATCCCACCCTCCATTTCCTCCCATGGCCATGGTCATCCACTTTCTCCCTCTCCTCCCCTCCTTTCTCTCCCTTCTCTCTCATTACCTTCCACAAATTACGTTCCCCTGTACACACACACAAACACACATACCGTACTCTCCAAAAGTGAAAACGTATGTTGAACCAGAGAGTTTAATTATCTCAGGTTTTCACCGTTGGACTTTCCTCTCTTTCATTACGGTACAATTCCTTTCACCATCAGAAATATGTACCTGTACTCAACGAACATGTAACATGTAGACCATCGTTAATTTTGCAATCTCAAAAGAATTAAGAATCCAATTCCCAATCAAATTTCACCCGCTGGTCCTGTGGTGAAAGTTTTATTTTCCTTTCCCCCTCTCTCTCTTTTGTTGTTCACAGGATGATAGAGGGGGAAGTGAGATGGAGTAAAAATGCACATAATAAAACAGAACAGAGGGGTGGTAAGTGGAGAGACACAGAGAGAAAGAGAGAGAGAGAGAGAATTCGATTCCTGCTTTTCTTTTCTCTTTTTCACTTCTTTCTCTCCTAAAGTGACTTATCCTTGGGTAGTTTTTTTCCACTCCCACCCAACCAAAGAATTATTCTCTCAAGCAATTTGTCTTCCCTTCAACCCATTTGTATTCTCCGCCATTAGTTTCATGTTGAAACAGGCCCAGACTCACCTTTGTCTCTCACCCCTCTTCCTCTCTCTCCTTCCTCTCTCCAACTTTGAAATACAGTTAGCCTTTTCATAAGTCAACTTGTACTTTCTCCCTGCCTTTCACCCTTTGTACATACTCTGTACACACACACATACTTTTTATACTATCTCCAAAATCCTGTTCCAAAACAAAGTGACTCGTCTTTTCCCACCCCTTTCGCCACACGCAGAATTTTATATGTGTATTCAATAAACACACACAACATTCATAGTGTATGGGCACTTTTTCCCAGAGTCATCCTGTCCTGTTTGCCTGCCAACGAAGAAGAGGCAGGCACACACACAGAAAGAAAGGGGAAAATCCGCTCCACACACTGCCACTGTCTTATTTTTTTGCTATTTGCCACTACACAAGCCCGAAACGCCAAATCCTTTCTCTCTCTCTTTTTCTCTCTCTATCACTCTCAGGCCCATATATTTCACCTGCCATTTTACCCCCTATTTTTTATTATCAGCCCATACATTTCTTTGCTCTCCCTCCTTTCGGTTGTGTCTGTACAATTTTCTGAAGGGGAAAGAATGAGAAGATGCATATTATTACCGGATCCTTTAACAACTCAAGCTGTCTCCCAGTCAATATGACTACAATAAAGAAAATAGAAATACGAACTGCCATCCAAGAGTGACGACGAAGAGTCTTTCCGAGTTGAAGAAGAAATTCAAGGGCTCTCAAGTCACACGTGTGTACATGTGCACAAGTATAGGCATGGTATTCAACTCACTGTGAAGGATGAAGTCAAATACAAATCTGTATATTTTTGTGTCATAAACATGTCCCCCTCCACACATACATACTTGTACTGTCTGTAGTGTATTGCCAAAGGAGAAATTTCCCGTACACTCGAGCCCCATTTCGTTGTGTATTACCTTTTCTGACTTTTACTTTCTCCTCCCCCCTTTCTCTGCTATCCAACTGGTTTTTCTACTGGAAAAAATAATTTTACGTTGACGGCGGAGTCCTAAAGTTTATTGTTCCTGACACACACAAACACACAACTGCTGGCTGACATGATTTGGCAGCTTCACTCTGACTATTAAAATCCAGACTTTATACAGAGACAGGCAGTTCACTCTTTGTAAAATACTGTACCGTAAAATTGGAAAAGTCCTCCGTGGGTTCTGTTTAAAAATAAATTGTCGGGATTTTTTGAACCTCCCATTTTACTCGGAAGTTCAACTTCATATGAGAGCTTTTCCTAGGTTTCCTGTGTCATTTGTGCATTAAAAGTTGTCTTTTTTGTGGGAAAGGGGAAGTTGATTTTTCTTTATTGCCATGTAAAGAGGAGCTTTCCCCAATTCGGATAGGGTAAATTAAACTTGTATGTAGAGGGTAGAGAGATCATCCACTCGGCTAAATTGGGATATTATTGCACGGCATGTCGTTCATTTCTCCAACCCTCTTCTAATTGACAACTGCAGAGTGCACATGCAGTCACTTTGTCGAAGCGGAAGAAATATTTTTCATGTCTCTTTGATTCATCCCTCTCTATTTCTCCTCTTGTGGTGTTACAGGCAGTGTAAATTTTTCATAAAATTTCACAATTGATGTCGAGACTTCATCAAAGACTAAACTCACAGATATATTGTATACACACAAAAAGTTATTCATTTTAGGGTACACCGAGGCAACAAATTTCTTTGCTTTCTCTCCTCACCGACTTTGTCTATTTATTCATGAAGAATGATTTGGCTCTTCCTTAATGGACCCTAACGGTTTTTGTAAATTGTAAAAAATTCTCAGAATTTTTTCTCGGCTTGATCAAACCAATTCTTTATTTTCCTTTCATTCTCATTCCTTGATATTGTTGTCTGTGTAACTCTACTTGTCTGTACATAAACACGTGCAGAAAAAGAGAAAGAGAGAAATTAAGGGCGTTGGAGTTATTTCCCTTATCTCATAGTGTGATTTTTTCTCCTTTTACAAAAATAAATATCCTTGCCATTCAGATTGACTGACGGGACGTTCTTGGAGTCTCCAAGGGGAACAAGAGTGTGTGCGTGTGGAAGGAAAGAATGGGGAGAGGAAAGAAAAGAAACTTTTTTTTGCAGGGCAGGAGAAAGTGTCGGGAAGTATTAAATAGTAAATATACATGAACTTTTAGCCATCTGTGAGGACAGTAGATTGAACTTGTCTGGCTGTTAAGGGAATGTAGGAAAATAGAGAGAGAGTGTGTGTTGTGTGTGGATGGAGCGTAAATGTATTAACTATACCATCGCACTTCCAGAGGACTGTAATGTACTTATGGGTTGTGTTATTGGTTGATGGCAACCTTGTCTTCACTCTTTCTCTCTCTCCAGTCAAGCCAGAGGAGGAGGGAGGGCTGTACAAACTGGAGCGTGCTAGTAACCTCCTCGTGAGTTTGCACTCTTGTAAACTGGAAGGTGGAGAAGAAGGAGGGAGTCTCCCTCGGGAGACCTTTTACCAAGAGGAATCAGAATCATTTAAAGGTAGTTGATTGATATTTCGACAGCCGTCATGTCCGTGCCGCCATTACGCCCTTTTCTAAAGAGAGTGAAAGAAAGAGGGAGAGAGAAAGTCTCTAGGGAATCTGGTGTGGATTGGAACTTGCTTTTATTTTTACGTTCATTCATCCGTACACTTTCTCTGCACAGTACAAGTCATTTTCTTCACACCCACACCCTCACTCACCCCCACTATTCATATCCCCATCCAGAAATGCAATAACAGTAAGAATGCCTTTCACAGCCAAGAAAATCCTTTGGAGAATGGAGGTGAGGCGGACACGTTCATGAAAAAAAATATTTGGACAGTCCCTGTCCTCATCAGTTAAGAGTGTAGATTTTATGATAACTGTCATGTCTTTCTATGGATGTTCTGGAGTGGAGGAAAGTGCGAATTTTTTTAGTGATGATGACTAAGACTATCCATTGCCCTTGTCAATAACAGAGATAAGGAGGTAACGGAAGGAAGTGGGTTCAAAGTCCTAAGATAATGGAATAAGATGAAACACACTTTTCAATCATGTTATTTCCTGTTGATCCTGTATCCAACAACAGTCGTACGTATTATTTTTGCAAAGGGAGGCTTTATGCAGTGTCAGGTTGAGAAAGTTTGAAATGAAATGGGAAAACTGAGGATCATTGGACTTACCAAGGACGGACAACTTGACGTGAAGCACAATTGGAGGATGGGATGAGACTTGACACTGATAGTCACCCTGGTCATGACTCACCACCGACTTGATTCTCAACTTCCAGTTATTTGGCTGCTCAAAATTTATACTCAGTCGTCCGTCCCGACTGTACGTGTGTAGTCCTGTAACAAAATTAAATGAAATAAATAATTGAGAGATGAACAAAACGACATTTCGTGGATATGACGAGTCACGTTGTAAATGTACACAAATTGGTATTTAATTAAAAATATTTCCCCTATCGACCGAATGACTGACGCCATAGTACATTGTATTATAAGGTAGTTCAAGGTTCTTGCCATATCTCACGACTGACGCAAGGTGAAAGTTCAAAATAAGAACGATGAAAAGAATAAATTCAGTCTTTGTAAACATTTTTAATGAAAGTAAACTGTTTTCACTCGGGGGGTGACACGTGCCATTACTTGACCTTCAGTACCAAATGTAAATATGCAAAAAGTCTTTGACATGATTTAATTGGACTAGCTTCTATTTTCCTACTCACTCGGTTGATTCATCTCGGGGAAACAAATTAAGATAAAAATAGTTACATGATTGAACTTGGGGTCTATTGCGTGTAAAATGTACTGACACGTATCATTAGCAATGGTTGTAAATTAATTAGTTCATAAATCATTCCTTGGAAGAGGATAATTGCATGACAAAATGGACTTTACACACAAAGAAATTAAATGAAAAAAGTGGGGGGTTGAGTGTGTATAAAACTCCTTTTTATTGTGAAAATTACGCCCTTCTTTGACATTCCTCCATGTACATTCAAGAGGCTGGAGAGTAGACACACACACACACAATGATTCTTTTGGAACGATATGAAAATTGAGAAATTAGTTTTTTGGAAAATAAAAATTAATCAAAATAAAAATTACAAAGTATAAATGAAGAGACGGAAATAAATAAAAAGTTTTGAGAGAGACAGGGGGAGGGAGGGAGGAGGATGGTGGGTTGGAGTGGAGTAGGCAATTGGTCCGTGACAACAAGTCGTTTTGTTTCTCAAAATTAGCATAGAGACAAGATGTTGAGTTTTATGCTTGCTTAAATTATTATCCAGCAAACTAACTCTCTCTCTCTTCACAATTAATGACTTGATTCGGAGTGCTCTATGTTCTCCTACAAAAAATTAATGAATGACTGGAAGCTTCATTAGTAGTTTTCCTTTCTGCTTTCTCCCCTCCTCCTGGAGAAAGAAGGGGTGGGCTAAGAAAAAGTACTTGTCTTTGAGCAACTCAGCGAAGAGAACAAAAGATTCTTTGTTCCTTTCTCCATGTTCTCCCTCTCCTCCTCTCCCTTCTCTCTACATTTGTGGAGAAACAACAACAACAATAGGAACATAGAACGTCAAGTTTTAATTGTGCTCAACTCTTTAAGGACATACACAAACACACAAATCCAGAGGACGAACCTTTACAACTTTTTTTGTAA